>JANSTT010016938.1:0-131145 GCA_026745375.1 Platyura marginata | reverse complement strand
TATATACTTGTATATTGTATGGCGTACGTTTTATAATATTATAAATTCACATTCTACTAGAGTAATATATTGGGAGACAATAGTGATGAATGGGTTATATCGTTTGATGTTCCCAATTTGTTAATGTATTCAAATTAGAGGATGAACAAATTGGTTGAAAGTAAATTATTGAAATGGAATTCTTGTATAGCTACAAGAACTGAGACAAAACCAGATCTACCTAATACACAAAAGAAAAAAAAACTAGGCTAAGGATTTTTCTGCAATATTTTCGAAATACAATCAAGGACAGTTTTTGTTAAGAGTATTAATTAAGATTCACGCGAATATCCATATAGCAGCAATACAAATTTATTTGTAGGTATGCGCGGAAAAAATGTGTAATACATAATTTTATAACTTTTAGATGTGGACATCTGCAGAATTTTGTCTATGTAGGAATAGTGCTCTGCAATAATCATTGTGCCTAAAAACATTTGTCTGATGCAAACAAGTTTAAATTTTCTATTATAGGCTGAATATTCTTATATACATATACTTAAGACCTACGATAAGTCTCACGAAAACGAAAGCGTAAATATGTTATATGTTATATTATTTATATTCATACATCAACAAAATTGGACAAGCATCAGACATCTCTTGCCATTTCTGCCTTGTAGAAGATGAAACTGCTGAACACATTCTGTGCGAATGCGATGCATTAGCCCACAGAAAACTGCAGCATCTAGAGACTATTCACTAACCCCAATGGAGATCAGACAGAATAACCCCCAGCACATACTGAACTGTATTAACAGTACAGCCGCTGGACAGTCACATATAATTTGTGAATACAGCAGAGGACTCACAATAAATCCAATAGGTCGCAGTAAAGAAAGACCTTACACCCCCACCTTTAAATTAAAACTATTCATACCTTAATAGTTTTTATGCATAAATACACGTGTAACACAGATGTTTCATATACCGCTATATTAGCACATAATGCAAGTAATAATTTTCTTGTATAATGTCCAAAAAAATTTATCCAGAAACTTACATTTTATGTATTATTTATATTCTCGATGTATTTTCAATTAAGTATTTAAAAAAAAAAATAAAAATCCTGTTCGAATACCTTTTTGCCAGGCGATTATCAGTGCCCCCTGCATTTATTCGCTAATTGGTTTGCAAATGACTGTTGCACTTATCTGTTTCGCGTATCTCATACTTACATGGCATATTTGTATATAAACTATGTAAAAAGAAAACTTTATAAACATTTTAATCGTATATAAATGTCAATAATTCTGTCCTCAACAAATAAATTATATCTCCAATATTGCTATTTATAATATAGCGCAAAGCCAAAGAGAAATACTTAATTTTCAAAAACTGGTCAATCTGCGCACATATTAAGATATTGAATATTTATTATGTGTATTTCATTGCATTTACTGTTTTATCTATGCCGCAAAGCGCAAACTCATAAAAGTATTAACTTAAATCATAAATTTATTTAGAAAACTACTTGTTATTTCTATGAACACCTATTTTATAAATGACCGTGTTACCTACCCCTTGGCGCTGCACTTTTTTTATTTTATATACATACATTGTAGGTACATACATTTTGCTTCATTCTTTTATTTAACACAGACAAACAATTTCAATTAATTTAAAAAAAATTATAGAGAATAAAAAAAAAGACTAAAGTTGTTAGTGATTTGGATTATAAAAAATTTTAAGTTTTCTTTATTTTATAAATTTATTGTCATTTTTCTCTTTTCTTCTGTGAGCTTTCGTTTAAAAATAATGAAAAATTTGAAGTTGGTTCTTGCCGTGAGGAGTTTCACATGCCACACATCTGGTGATGTTGATACATTTGTCTGTAGGTAAGTATTTAATGTGAAACTTAATAAACAGAGAGTCTCAAACGAAAACATTGGTTGTAAAGTCAATAATTATTATTATATATAAATACAATAGTTTTGTTTACTAGAGAAGATATCAATATTCTATAAAATGAATTTCGAAAGTGATAATTAAACAAATCGGCCTTCTTATAATATTCTCTAATGTATTGTTTTAATTCGGTAAGATATTTATTGATCAACATGATCTTTTTTCCAACATCATTCATCTTGGCTTATCAAAATTTCGTTAACTGATGAAATTCTATAATACAAATTCGTAGCGCTTTCTAAGATCAAAAATTTGTAGATTTATGTAGATCGCAGATTGCCAAGAGTGATTAAACCGATCAACATTTTTTTGAAGGCCCCAGATTTTCCGATTACCTAGATACGAATTTACAAATTTCCAATTCATTATAGAAGTTAGAAACACCAAATTCTGAATGAAAATATCAATAAATTGTACTACAATTTATTGGCTGTTGATAATCATATGTCGATGACATGAAAACAAAACTGTGTTTGTGTAGAATTTCAAATATGGCCATTAATCTTGATGGGCAAAATTTATTTTATTTTTGTGAAAATGCATCCGAATCTATGAAATATTTATTTTTTTTTCTCTATTTCATTCGGCTGATACTTTAAAGAGATATCAAATATTATTATTCAACGGTACATTCCAGGCATAGTTTATTAATAGTTTAAATGTATTTGTATTATAATATTTAATACATGTTAAAAGTCATCTTAAGAATTCGATATATTTATTGCCATTGAATTTAAAATGAATAAACATACATATGATACCTGGTTCGGGTTCATCGATAAAAATAATTTCTATATTTTTTTTTTTTTTTTTTTAAATACTAATTTTGGGAAACGACTCATGTCAACATCCATGTTAATTTTTAATGAAAACGTTGTTTGTTTACGTTACGCATAATATTCGAAATAATTTTGTATTCACATGTCATTAGTTTAAAGTTGTCGAGGTTATTTATTTAAATTAATTTTAATTATAATAAATTAACCAGAACTACTATTAATATCTTACGAAAATTAAATTAATTTAATGGCGCAGTCGTTAAAAACAGTGATTAAATTTTAATTAGACCATAACAAGGGATTCGTTTAAAATTTCGACATACCAAATATCAATAATCTTAAAACATAGAAGTTGAAAAAAAAAGATAATATGGTAAGATATCGAAATTGTGACAGATTAAAAAAATAAAGAATTACCATTAAATTGGAATATTCACAGCTACTAAAAGAACTGAATAAATTACATAAATTTGGAAATTACGTTGAGTTCTCTTAAATATTCCAATACAGATAGGTGATTTTCTTCCAAGAATTATATTTTATTTTGTGTGTTAGAAGTGTTTAAGATGAAACACTTTTCTTTGCGTAATTAAATAAACAGGTTCGTATTTTGTTATTAAGTTAAATTTTTTCATATGTGTCTCTCTCACTATACGATAGACAATTTACCCAAGTTTTCAAATATTCCTATAACTTTTTTTTAATTATTACTTTCATTCTAAAGTGTGGATAGGTACCTAATGTATAATAATGAGATAATAAGGAATTACTGTTTTAAAGGTGGAACTCGAACACCGGGCTCAAAAAATAACCCAAATGCCTTCCAATGAAATTTTTGTTTCAATAAAAACATCTTAGAAAGGGCAATTTAGGCATACCTTCTGTGTTCTATACAAACTAACAACGAACTACATAGTTCAATAAACGAAAACATATTAATTTGACTTTACGAATTATTAAAGGTTTATATAAATGCATACAATTAATGTATAAAATGAGGATTTACATTTAACTGTAAAACAATAGGATTGTACATAGTACATTTTATATGTATATGCAATATGCATCTATCAGACGTTCAGTTTGTTTTCAATTAATTTTCCTTTAGATTCCTGAAGTTTTATACCACATCAATAGAGTATTTTTTCAAATGACTTCATACAACCGATTTTCATCACGAAATTTACACATTTTTCTAAAGAACGCCCTAGGGAGTGCAATAACTTCAAGTCGAATTGAATGAATATTTATATTTAATTAATTTATGGCATATGGTTCGGCGGTCACACACCAACAACCAAAAGAATAACAATATACATATATTAATATTGGCACGAGAGAAATTCCATATATTTTTTTTTTTTTATATCGTGACACATTGTATGCAGTATAGAGTATACATAATGTTACGCACTTACTTATTGTATACATACATCAAGACTGTGGCGCCTCCTTACATGAAATTAATTAACATCCAAAACGAAATGAATAAATCTCTTTGGGGAGAACATGTTTTATAATGTTGAGAAATCAACAATTCATTTTGTTTTATGATATAAAATCTCGTAAAACGGGAGACCTTTTAATAGATTACACCTTATCTGGGCATGATTCATATATATAAATGTTTTTAAAAGCCACAAAATGCATTATTGCAATTTCGTATAATATATATATATATATGTATATGTACTTATATACATATTAAAATATGGAAATACGTAAATAATAAATAATATGCTATGTGGTTGCCTCTTTATAATATTCCAAGCGATTTATGTTTTGGATTTTTCTTTACGAAATTAATACGACGAGAGATTTTAATTATTTTGTAATATACGTTCAATTTGTCAACTTTGGTCACTTGGAAAATGTTAATTAATATGTTGTTTGTGACAGATGTTAAATTTCTGTACCTACTACGTTGAATATTTGCTTCCTGATTGTTTGACAACAAATAAAACCTATGAATACGAATTCATAATTTTTTCGAAATTTTGTTTTTTAGTAAAACACATTGTTTTAATTTAAAATATTTGTATTGGAGGGGGTCGAAGCGGTGGGCTGATTTTGCCTCATATTTTACGAACGAACCGAGTGAACAAAATTTGAATTAAATTTTGTTGTTGCAAAACTTCCAATTCGGGGAGAAAATACGAAAAAACGCGAAATATATACTTATAAGGTATGGAAGCAAAATTATAAAAAATATAGTGGGAACTCATACCCAAATAAGTAGTATAATTTGTGTCTTAAACGCAATTGAGGCACCCTAAACTAAATTTTATATTTAGTTTAGTTTCATATTGGATGGATGGAAGAATTATTTTATGATCCCCCTCATTTCTAGAGGGGGAAGTTATAAAAAACTAATGCTTCGTCCTCATATTTGAGACAGGATTTTCAATGTGTTTTTTTAGCGAATTACACATTAAAAACCAAACGGCTTAATTGATTTGATTATTTGAAATTTTTTATTTGTAATAATGGCTTAAATACTTTTTCTCCAGAAAATCTTTGAAATCAATAGAATTTTTAATTCACGTTTTATTTATGTAATCATTGCTATTTTCTTTACAATAACTTATTGGAATTCCATTTCTCTACTGGAAACTTCCAATTTTGCACTATTTTTGCACTACTACATGTGCTTCCAGATTTAAGCCTAGACTGTATACACGTCATCGCTGAAAATATTGTCTACATCTACAGCACGGTCTGTCTACAAAATATACAGAAAAATGTGGTGTACAGAGAAATATTTACCGACTTAACAAATTATTAAAAGCAAAACATAATTTTAATGTTTATTTCGACTGTCATTATGACGGGCTTTTTACAAGTACATATGTAGGTATAATAAAATATGTACCTACATGTTTACATATTTATGTAATCAATTTCTAAAAAAAATCAATAAAGGCTTTGAATGCCCAGGTTTATATCTACATATTATAATATGCATATGTATTATGTATGTGTATCTAATGTTACTTATTATACATATTTCTTGAATTAAAGAAGATAGAATTACGTATTGGAATTAATTTTTGCAAACAGAAAAATCTTTAAATATTAAATGGAAATCCCATATCCATATAGTTAATGTATGTATAAGAAGCGGTAAACCCAAACTAATAAATTTTGTAATTTAATACATTATCAAATAAAAATATTATGTTTATTGAGTATTTTTCTATATTTAAAAATAAATTATATATAAATATATTGATTGGTTATAGAAGAACGATGAGCTAAGTTGTTTATTGCCATTATTTGCAGACCAAACCTACTGTTTGATTATTCGCAAATCAGACATTTATTGAAAATTGTGTGGACCACCAACATCAACAGTAAACATTTTAACAAAAATCCAATGGATTACCATAAGAATGTTTTTTTTTCTTTTCTTTTTATATATATTTTTTAAATCAAAGTTCATCCATTCAAACGAAAGAAGAAAAAAAATCAATAAAATTATAATAATAATTCATAATCAATATCACAAATCATCAAAAACTATTTTCTGTCAATATCGCTAAACATAATCGTTCAGTTTGTTAATTAATAGCAATAATTAAGCGATTAAAATATACGTTTTTGATTAAGTTGATTAAGTGCTAATACAGTAATAAATAAATGTTGTGTCGTAACATGATGCCAATAAAATTCAAATCAATTTTGCATATATGTATGTATGAACATTTGTACATACGTACAGTAGGCAAAAAAAAACCAATACAAAATTATGCAAAGAAAATAATTAAGAAAATTATAAATAGATATTATAGGCGATAAACAACTCCATATTTATCTTGAAATCTAATTGATTATAGAACGATAAAAATGGATTTTAGTCCAAATCATAATTAAAATAAATATATTCAACAGAGCTAATCTGTACACCTAGAATCACGGATAATTGATGCGGTTGTCAATTGTGTTTGTGTTGGTGCCTTCAGTAAAAATTTGAATTACTTTAAGAAGACAATAATTTAAAGACATTAATTTAATTTAGTTAAAACTTGCAAATTTAATTTGAAATAAATTTTTTTTGCCTAACTCCGATAATTTAGCGAAATAATTAATTAGGAGAAGGTAAGGAAGAAATAATTGACCACGCTGATTATAGATAATTACGTTATTATTATTTACACGGCCTTCATAATAAAATACGCTCCCTTTGCCCTTCGTCCAACTTTTTTCCCCCCTTTTTTAATTTCATTTAAGAATTGTGAGAAAATGAATACTTTATAGTAATTTAGTATAAGGGTTAACGGTGGATCAAAAATGGTAACCTCCTTTTATGCAACACAAAAAACAAACACTTTTTTACATTTACAATTTTTCCTTAATTTCATATAAGAATTGTGAAAAAATTGCCATTCTATTGTAATTGAGTATGGGACGTCCTATAAGGGTTAACAAATAGATATAATCTGTTACGCCCTCATGTTCTATAATAAATAAAAACTTTTATGTATTCATAATTTTTTTCGAAATTTTGTTGTTATTTGTTTTACAAAAAATTTGTATGGGAGGGGGTGAGGTATATTTTAAAATTTAAGCTTCTAGTTCAACGCGTTCTAAAGTTTTCGTGTCTACGAGCCAGCGAACAGTGAGTAAACAAAATTTTTATTTCATTTTTTTGTTGCAAAACTTCCAATTTATAGCCAAAAATTTTTAAGTACATAAAGCCAAAGCTTTCCTTTTATATTTCATATACAGTATGGAAGCAAAAATTATTATCAAATACTCTTTTTGGTAAACCTTACAAAGTCAATTTGCTTAAATCTTAAAACATTAATGGTAGAAAGATCTAACTGAAGCTATGTGGTAAATGTTGAATTTATATTATTTGCTGTTTTTCTGTTTTTGTGTGTGTCTATTTTGAAATTATTCTCCCATTGAAGGCTTTCCGGTTTACTTTAAAGTAACTATAAGTTAATAAAATTAACTTGTGCTATTTTTTAAAGTAAATTTTAAATTCTTGTTATAGAGGGTTTCCAATCGGTGTGTGTCGTTATAGCCGATATATAACGTAGGTGCAATGATTACTTTCTTGTCTCGTTAAATATTCATAAAAAAAATGACATTTTCTAATTTCGTAATGAATCCCATAATAATATATTTTGTACATTTTTATTTGTGTACTTTTGTTTTTATTTATTTAGGCAAATTTTTGTACAATTTGTTTATTTTCTATTTCTTTTCTATACCTTTATATGTACTTTGAGATTTCCGGTGCCCGATACTTATTTTTGATCAGGTTTATGAAATTAAAAAAAAATATATATACCTACATATGTACATGCATATATATATATATATTATTGCTTAATATTTATTAAATTTAAATTTGTTTTAAACGTACAAAATGAAATATCTTTAAAAACAGCGGTTTGCCGCCTTTTTATTTATTTATTTACTATTTGGTATATACATATGTATATATATATTCATGGCTTTATTTACCACACCAATACTCAAATATTTGATAAATCGAAATTAATGGAACAAATTTTAGAAGTTGATGAGATGACTTGCATTTGAAGTTTATTGAAGTATGTGACTATGGACTGTGGCGTCGGATAAACGAAATTATAGAGAAAATCCTAATTGTTGTTTTATGGGTACTTGATAGATGAGACTGTAAATATTGGAATAGGATTTTTCGCTCAAAAATTGTTTTTTTCCTCTTTTATTTGAACATTTATTGGTTTTTTTTCTATATACCTACATAATAAACGCAATGAACAATTTAAATTTTGTCGATTTAAAGGTTTTTTTTAAAAAAGCGATCTTTCTTATCATTTCTCACAACTATGAGGCTATGAGATTATGGGTGTATAGGATTATGGGACTATGTGATTATGTACAATGGGATTATGGGAAACAATGGGATTATGGGACTATGGGATTATGGGACTATGGGATTATGGAACTATGGAACTATGGGATTATGGGACTATGGGATTATGGAACTATGAGACTATGGGACTATGAGACTATGGTTCTATGAGATTATGGGACAATGGGACTATGTGATTATGGACAATGAAATTATAGGACACAATGGGATTATGGGACTATGGGGTTATGGGACTATGGGACAATGGAACTATAAGATTATAGAACTATGAGATTATGGGACTATGGAAATATGATACTATGAAACTATAAGACTATGGGATTATGGGATTATGGGACTATAGGACTATGTGACTATGGGATTATGGGACAATGAGAGACATAGACAACTGTCCCGATATCATACAGTCGACGTCTATGACCTTATATTGTTTTCATGTTTAAGTATCATATACTACTTTATACTATAAAATAAAAAGCACATTTTTGTCCATATATTCTTATAAAGATACAAAAACACCGCTCAACAACGTAGGTTTTAAAGATCATGCCATATCATAAAAATACATACAAATAGCATGTTGTATCATTATAAATTATGATCATTTTTATGTTATTAATGTTTTGTGGTGCGATAAAATCTTCATGTTTTTCAATCTCGTAGGTATCACCGCGACGAGTATTAACAAATTTGTACGTTTCGCTACAATTGAACATGATTTTAGAGTGTTAATGATAATTGTTAAACATCATACAACAAATAGATGACGCTTCATTTAAATAATTTACATACCTAGCTATATACAAATAGATTGTTATTAATATAAAGATTATTATTTTTATCTTACAAAAATGAATTTTATGTATAGAAACGAAAATAAACACCGAGGCGCACCTTTTTCGTCGCCTCTATTTAATAGCTACACGTTTCTCCTCCAAAAGTTTAATTATATACGAAAAAAAAAAAATCTCGTTGCATTGATATCAAATATTTTATTAAAATTTAAATATCTGAACAACTTGTCTGGCGAGATCTTTTACCATCTAATTTAAGATTTTTAATCTATCAACAAAGTCAAAAAAATTAAACTTTGGAACTCAACAGAAGAACATTTTATCGAAGATTTTTCGTTGAATTTTATTGTGATTATATCACTGATAAATCTCTGATTGATGGGTTTTTTGTTTGTAGGTATTATCAAAATACTAATACCGCTATGGTTGAAAGCAAAACACAAACTTTATTTATTGTTTGACCATTGATATATCAATTTTGTCATTGAATTGTGACTTCATGAGATAATGGTTGTGATTAAAGTTATTTTTTTTTACTTCGGAGTAACTATAGGTAGTTATGTATGTATGTAGTATGCTATAGGTATAGTTATGTGAGTGAGTCCAAGGGTTGGCTGTATGTTTTTTCCCCATTTTTTTCATGCTTATTATACGAATCGTGAGAAAAACATTATAGGTATTTGAAAAAAGTTTTTTAAATGTCTTAAAAATTACATAAAAAATATTATTTTGCGATTAGACAATGTTGATGTTAATGTTGACCTTCCTTTTATAAGGAGAACTAGAAAATGTATCTACACAGTATAAATACGTGATGAAACTATAGATGATTTTCAGATGTATGATTGTAGTTATTTTTTTGTAATAATTAACCAATTTATCACTATCGTAGATTGTAGATTGCATTGGGGGTGATTGATGCACCCCGACCTGTATTATTTAGATCTATTGTGCATTTAGTGGGGCACTTCACTTCGCTATGGTAAAAAAGAAAGTTTAGGAATAAAAGAAAAGCGTTTGTGATGAATTTTTGTGTTTTAGAAGACAGAAAAATTAAATATCTCATGATGTAAAGTAAATTTCCGCTTATTACTAGGTCTTGGATGTCTGGAGTTCTGATTTTTTTGATTGTTTTTGAGTTTCTTCAATTTTGCAGCACTTCAATCTTCTTATACGAAATTTAAATAATCATGCTTCTAAAAAAAAAACTATTGTGGCATAGTATCATCTGTGTATGTTTAATTCATGATTAATTATCAGTATTTTGTTGTTAATATATTTAAAAAAAATCATCCTCGGTTAATATGATAGTAACTTATCTCTCTAATGTATTTGGTTCGCATAATAATAATTTGTTTTGTCATAGCCATTCAAACATTTTAACGTAACCCACCTATAAAAATGATAATTATTTACGACTTTTGGTATAAAAAAAATCATATCTACTGATCCCGCCAAAAACCGAGGTCAAAAAATTAATTAAAATTTGTGTTTATCAGTTCTTGTCATGTATTAGTCTGGACGATGCCAGCAATGTTGATAACTATATATTATTAATTTTTTTCTCTAATGATAGTAATTGATTGCATAATCTTTAAAAAAAAAGTATCAATAAGCGAAAAAAAATAAAATAAATAAAACAACTTATCATTTATTTATTGCTGGCAACACTAAATAATTACATCACAAAAATAACAATGGAATACCAACCGCATCATAAAAATCAATTTATCAAAATACTATAATAACCATAACAAATTGTAACTAATTTGTCAATAGTAACAAAAATGTATAATTTCTGCTTACACATCTTTTGGTATTCATTGCATATTAACTAATTTATGGACCGGAACATGATGTTGCCGCCTCTTAAATCTGTTATTTTTCACGCAAAATTACCGAAATAAATATCAATGAAAGGACCGTATCCGATAAATCAATCACATATGTCAATAGATCAATTATATGGAAGTGTTACGTATATCAGGCAATTATTGTGGGCCCGGTACGATGGAGGACAAATAATTTTCGGTAATTTGTCACTTTTGTCTGGAAATCATACGAAACATATCAGAAGCCTGAATAAAGACTTATTATGTAGGTACATATTGGGTTATTATATTACGTGATTTAAGCAATAACAACTATTTTTGTTATTGTATGTTAATATCTACCATTCCAAATGTTTTCCGAAAAGATTAACCGCAAATATTTAAATTTAAATTAATTTGGAAATTCATAAATATTTTAATTTCCTTCCACAGAGTCTAGCTGTGGTTGTAAAAAGGATATTGAATGTATATAGAGCCACAGAGGTGAGTAGTATTTTTGTTTATTTGTATGTATGTACAATACATATGTATATACTTATATATATATCGTATCAAATTATCTTTACATTTTGTTAAAAACCAAAATGAAAAAAAACAAATGGAATTTTGAATTAAAGTACATTGTAATAGGAATAATTTTATACAATTTGAATTTAATAACGAAAAAGTGTGAAACTCTGTAATGGATACCTACTTAGAGAATTTGAAGATTTTATATTAATATTAAAACCAACCATTTCGAATGAAAATGGTCACTATAACCGGAATGTCACTATATCCGGAGTCACTATAAACGATATTTACTGTATTTAAAATCTATGAAGTTTTATTCATATATTCTTAAAAATTAAATTTCCCGGTAAATTACTGATAAACCAGTATATCGATAAATTACCGAAAACTGGTAAATTCGAATTTCGGTAATTTTGAATTCCCTAAGTATACCTAAAGAATTTTATTTTACCTTCAAATTTTAATATGGAGATGACATAGCAATCCTTGTATACAATACGAATGTTTCAAAGGAGGTAAACTTACAAGTTACAAATAGAAACTCGTACCAAAAGTGTTGGATTGAAAATCAATTAGAGTAAGACCCTGACATTTCAGTTTTAAATTTTGCTTCCACTACTTGTATGTAACAATATCTCAAGACCGCGTTGAGCTAGAAGCTTGATTTTTTGGAATGGTTGAAATATTGTTTGTCTAGGGCAGCTGGTAATTGCATCGATGGTTATTTGACAAAAACGAAAACTCATTTTCAAAGATTTTTTAAAAATTAACGCTTTACGCTAAAATGGTATCTCTGGATCAAAAGATAGCTCCAACATTCCTCTTTACAAATATGTCATAGGTTCTGTTCCCTGTCATGTTTTTGACTTACAACAATTAACTTTTTTTTGCCCGCTCTCAGAAATGAATGCAGTGAATATAAAAATTCCGTTATTTGCACTCCAACTGGCATAGTAATCTTTGGACGAAAATTATTAAATAATTTTGGAATTTTTATGACTAAAAAAGGAAATCAGTGAAAATTTATTATGTTGCGACTTCTACGAAATCGGCAACCCTGACTAACGAACATTATCGCTAATGAACCACAATAGCATTGTGTAAAAATATCTACATATGATCGTGCATATATATACATATATGTATATATAATACACAGTTAGGTGTGATTCACCAATTTCGATAAAAAGTCGGAAACTGATAAGAGTTCAACGGAGGGAATTGATAAGATTTTAGTAATTTTAGTTGTGTGAAACTTATGTTACGCAAAACAATGTAAATTCAGAGAAAATGTCTTCAAGAGACAAAAAAATAGTTGTAAGTGATGCAAAACCAGTGTATAAAAATATGTCATCATCGTTTCCAAATACAAAACCAATCCTAAAAGCTTTTCCAGTTGTGACAAAGTCAACATATTTAGAAAGTAAAAAAACAAATACAGCATATGGTGCATCTTCATTAACATCAACATCATGGAGTTCTAGTTCAACGGGAAAAAGTGCAACTTCAAATAGTAGTGTCTACAAAAGTAGTTTCACTTCATTAGATAATGTCAAAAGTACTACACAAAGCCGTGGCAGTGCGACCTTGTTGTCCTCCTCTTCAAATCGAAGCGGAGTCATTGTTCAAAGTTCAAGCATAATATCAGGATTGGTCGATGCATCACCTATAAATAGAGATTTTAGAGAGGGAAACAAATACATCACACCAAATTCATATGTTAGTCCATATCGTGGTAGCAGTTTAAATGATCCATTTAGAAAAGCATCACTACCGGCAATTTCCGGTTCTACTCATCAGACATCTAGTCAGCCGCTAAACAGTAGGTCTTCGGCAAATTTCAGTTCAGTTAAAAAACCTCTTGGCGCAGCTTTATTAGCTGCACCGATTTTATTTGGTAAAAATACACAGTCATCATCCTTAACTCAATTAGATGCTAAACCTATTTCTGAAATTAAACAACCAATATCTTATGCACCGAAAGTTGTTAGTAAAACGTAAGTGCTTTTACAAAATTTATAATGTAAAATAAAATTATGGTCATTTCATGGTGTTCAGTTCTTCAGAAAAATTAAAAAGAGGTTACCTGATAATTTTCAATCAAGAAGAGTTTAAAAATCGTAAAATGAATCGTGAAGGAAGTCGCCGAGATGAAGAAGCACTGTGCCGGACATTCTACAATTTTGGTTTTAATCCGAACGTAAAACGTAACTGCAAATACGATGAAATTCAAAACAAAGTTAAAACCTGTAACTCTAATTAAGAAATGTGTTGTGAAATTTGGTTTTCATTGATTTCTTCTAATTTTTAGTGAGTAAAAAAGATTTCAAAGATCATGGATGTTTTGTAGCTGTTATCTTATCACATGGTACAGTTGATGAGACAGTTTTTGCATATGATAAACCATTTAATCTCAATAAGGATGTAATTAATCCGATATCGACAAATCCAACGTTAGTTGGAAAACCAAAAATTTTCATTATTGCCACGTGTCGAGGAGATCAGCAGAATTTATTTTCAAACGATGATCGTGTTGAAACAGATAGTATAACATTTAGCGACAGATCTTCGGTGCCATATTTTCGAGACATTTTAAAGTGTTATAGTACGTACGAGGGTAAGTTAAAAAAAAAGAAAAAAAGAAGCTAAGTTCGGATTAAACCGACTTAAACTTTGTTATGCATGCTCTCTGCATTAATATAGTTTGTGGTGTGTTTAAAAAAAATTTAATTTTAATTTTAGGTTTTGTCTCCTATCGAAATCCTTCGAAAGGTACAATGTTTATTCAAACATTTTGTGATATTTTGGATAAAAAAGGATCAACGTATTCAATTGAAGATATCATTAAAGAAGTTAACAAAGAGTTAACAGAAGGTTCAAACATGTGCGTATTTAAAAAAAAAGAAGATAAAATTCAAGAAATAATATTAAACAAAATTTTCAGGAATAAACAAGTACCAACTGTCGTATCTACAATGTCTATTAATTTCTGTTTTGGCGATTTAAAACAGTGATAAGTTTTATGATAATAAAGATCAGATTTTATAAATATAATGCTTTTTGTAGTGTAAAATTATTTATTCTAGGTAGTACCTCTAAAATATTAAATATGGAAAGAGCTTAGTGATAATCTCAATGACCATTTGAATGGAACATAATTGTAATTGATTCAGCCAATAGGTCGATCTAGTCCAAAAATTTAGGACACAAATGAATCATCATAAAAAGAGGAATTATGTACTTTAAGAATTATTTAAGAATTGGTGTATTGAAGTATATAAACTCAAACTCAATTTATTTATATGTGAGTTTATGTCCATTAGATCAGACACGTAGCTTTATAGAATTTTTTGGTTATTATCAAGACTCTATTTAAACTATTGAACTATCTTACACTGTTCTAAAATAGGATTGTAAAAATTCGACATAGTTCTGCATGAATAAATTTAAATAATAAATGCTACGAGTATATACCAAATAATGTGAAGTTTTAATTGTGAATCCTTGACATTTGATATTATTTCAGTGAATTTTTAATGCTAACCAAATATAGGCAAGCAGACTCAATAAAAATTGAATTTTATTCTTAATATAGATTTTTTTGAAATTGATTTTACCAGAAATAAGAAAATAAATACAAATAATTGAATTAAATTAAAATCATATCTCACACAATCTATAATAGCTTGGCGTTGATGAATTTATGTAATGGATATTCAGTGTAAATTAATTAAAAAAAAAAAAATTTAATGAACAAAACTTGTTTGTCTCGATTAATAAATATGCAAAAATGCCTATTTGTTATTCAATTTGCCCGCAGCATCTTTAATTGACAAACGATGTGTTATATAATTCGGTTTACATGGCGCTTATACATCTTGTATCAATGTTATACTGCACGATCGTCTCGCTCTATACCTAAAGGCGTTTATAATGTACAGAAGCTTAAGCAACAGTCGGTTACAAGTTACAAGATAAACAAATTCGAAATATAAGAATATAATTGATTTAGTTTTCTGTGGTGGATAACAAACTAATTTATTTTTCAAAGCGCAAGTTTATGTGTGATAAACATTACACTTAATCCTCACAGTTGGTGTTCATGTACGAATAGTTTATGATTACTTATAACATAGATTGATATCCATACATAGTAAAAAGTGTGGTTAAACTTTGTCCATTAAGAAATAAACATATTTTAACGGATGTTTTTGAACCGTTACATGACATGATCGTTATATGTAAGACATTTAATTTTAAGAGAATTAATTTTTCTACAAAGATTGTTAATCGGGAACTTTAAAAAAAAGGAGATTTCGTTTATATTTTTTACTATACAGATACACCAACATATGCAGCATGTTTTTTTGTTAACTAAAAGCAGGAGAAAATTATAAAAATGGAGACTAATTATTCTATGTATATTCTTACAGAATACAGAATACTATAAAATACTGAAAGATGTTTGTATTTTCTTTATTGTTAATTAGAAAATCTTTACAAAAAATTGTAAAGAAACTGAAAAAATCCAATTTTTCTATAATTTACTCCACAGAAAAAGATCTACAAGAATCATCACTTCAATTATTGGAAATATTTCAGGTGAAGATATAAAAGATGCATCAATATCGAAAAACTGATATTGACTATCAAACCACCTTCTCCAATCTCAACAAATTGAAATTTTCATGAACATATTTCGAAAATATGGATTTAAAGGAATTAGTAGCGCATTCATCGCTGGGTTCAATTACTTGCTGTCATTTATGAACTATCCTGATCAAAATTGGTATTTTTTTGTTGGATTCTTTCAAATTTTTTAGCCGTTTTTGTGGGAAAATTTGAACCAAATTTGAATCAGGAGTTCATAAGAGACATTACGCAATTCATATACCGTTTTGAAATCGTTCTTTATTTATGAATGAAAGATAGATCTTGTTTTTGAGAACGGCCGATCTAATGGGCTTATCAGTTTTTGGCTATTGATGTGTTTTGTAACTAGATCGTCATTAAAAATATTTCCGATACTAGTCCGGAATTAGTCTTTGCCTAAAATTTTCTTCATAGTGTTTATGGATAATTCTTGTTGATCTTCAACTGAAATTGATACATGAAAACAATAGATAGACGAATTTTTTTCCATTTATATATTGAAATCAATCATTTATTGTGCTTTATAATTACATTTTTTAATAAATTTTCTTATTATTCTTAACCACCTACACAAATACATTATCCATTATCCAGTTTTAGTCGGTGAGACTTAATAAGTTTCCATATATTCTGCTGTGGAAAATGTTGACGAACATCGTAGGTAAAAGTGGTTGTTACCCCAATTAGAATGGGCTAAAAATATCATTACACTCAGTAGAAGTAGATGGTCAGACAATTATCTGAAATGGAAAAATGTTAGAGCCCTCTATCTCCTGATTTTAAAAACATGTTGTACTTACAGGAAAATGTTCAATCTTGACATCAAATCTAGACATGCATCAGGATAAAAAATAATTTAAATAAAGTCAGTCAGATTTTTTCCTAACAATAACACAAACTAATAAAATTGTAAAAATTCGTCAATAAGTAATTTTTGAGAAGTTCTAAACAAATCTTTTGAAGCGAGACTTGATTAAATAGATTTCAGATGGTAGGTAATTGGTTGAATTTTATTATAGATAAGAAAGAACAATTAGATAAATCTATAATAAGGTAGAAATTGGCATATATGTAAGTAAAAAAAAAAAAAATTGGTTTTTGTTAAATGTTTAAATATATTTTCATACTATACACAAATGACTTTCATAATGGAGTTTGTTCGTAACAATAAGTAGGTTTTTGTTGTTTATATCAAAAAAGCCATAATAATATTAAGGTTTAATGACAGTGTTATTTTTTGTTTATTTTTATTTAAATTATTTCTACGTTAAAAATTACATAAATAATAAAATAAAGTAAAAAAAAAACATTTTTCTTGTTCTGTTATACAATTAATATAAAAAACAGTAATTAAATTATGTAGGTACTAATAAAATATATTTACAATTTTACACAATAAAAAAATTATAAAATAATTTTTTGTAATTTTAATTTTATATTAATGTATTACGTTATTATTATTGTCCACGTAATTTTACATCATATTTTTTATGTGTCGGAATTTTTTTTTTATAATACTATAGTAAAATAATGAATTTTAAATATAAAAAACATTTACAACAATGTAATTTATTTATTAATTAACATTTACTTTCAATATTATATAATACAAAACAAATTTATATAAAATTAAATTTTCGGAATGCATTTTTTATTTTAAATTATTTTTTGTTTGACAATTTTAAGAAAAATTCAAACATAAATATTTTAAACAACAAAGCGAAGTATCGAGTATTTGAAGTAAGAATAAATCAACG
The DNA here is from genome assembly GCA_026745375.1 of Platyura marginata. Lineage (NCBI taxonomy): Eukaryota > Metazoa > Arthropoda > Insecta > Diptera > Keroplatidae > Platyura > Platyura marginata. The sequence goes on along the minus strand of JANSTT010016938.1, from coordinate 112,998 downwards.
TACCTGTGTACATGATATTATTTTCCGTTCATCATTGACTATTCCATAAATATGTAGTTATGTAGGTAGTTGTAGATGTAAGAAAAAGTGAATAAAAAAAAATATTCAATTTTTTGATCTAATTAGTATGTGAGTAGTGTTTTTATTTTGAAATTTGATTTCAAATTCTATAAACACCAGTTATCATTCTAAATAGCACGTTGAAAATTTAAAATAAATATTTAGCTATTGTTAAAATACTGTTATTATAATAAAAAAAGTAATTTTTAAATTACTTGAGATTCTAGCAAATTATTAATTCAGTAATCAGTAGTTTAAGTACGTATATATTGTTATAAATAATAAAATAGTATAAATGATTGAATATTTTTTTCTGTGTTATTGTTTAGAATTTATTTTGTTTTTTAATTTTGTGATGCAAATTTATTTAATATGTCAACATTTATATAACTTAGAGTACTGCCCATTATCTTCAAACAAATGGTGAAATACAATTAACTGAAGTAAAATATCACCTCAAATTCACTTTATTAAACTTTTGGATCAAAGTTTTAAAATGAAGACAATGTAGACAAAATGAGTTTGTGACTTGTGAATAAAGCTTAATTTATATTGTGAAAAATTTCTTGGCATAAAGATTAATTCGTAAAATGAAAAGAGATGATGCAATTAAATGTAATTATAGAGAGACAAATATAAAAAAAAATGTTGCCTTCTCTTCTTTATGAATAAATTTTATAGTTACAATTTTGACAGCACAAACTTCATAATCCACAAAAAATCATTTATTTTATTAACATGAATTAACATTGAATTATTCAAGTAATTAGGAATAATTGAAAAAACACCTTTGAAAAAAAGTCACAGTGACTTTTGGTTTTTTTATTAGCTGTCAAGCACAAAACTATAAAAATACTCGATTTTATATTTTTATGCCAGTACACTACTACATACTTACATAGATAACTTTACGGCCAGCAAAAATTTAATTGACAAAGATATCCGTCACTCTCTCACTACAATTTAATTTGTATTTATATCTCGCATTATTTCTCAGTAAAATGAATTTTTCACAATGTAAATCGAGCTTAAAATCAATCAATTATTTCCAGAAAGTTTTATATAAATAGATACGCCGATTTTTAGTGTTAAATTTTAATTGTTTCAGCCAGATTGTACAATTTTATTCTTAAATTCTTGGAAAAAATTGTTGAGTTGTTTTTGAAATACAATTTTAAAATTTCAAGGAGTTATTACAAAAAAAAATAAAAAAAATTTTATCAAGCTAACAAAACACATTTTACCAAACTTGCAGTTTAATAAATTTTTAGTAACATACTTTTTTTTGTTTAAATTTGGAATGTTGTTTTTCTTTGCTTCTTTGTGAAATTTGTACCTTTGGACATAACAAAAATATACAATTTTACAATAAAAAATAAATAAATAATATTTTTAAAATCAAAATGTACATTTACTGTATTGTTTAGGTATAAACATGGCACACACCTATTATATATATATATGTATATTTTTTTTAAATACTTATACGTACAGCTATTATTATAAATCTATATAGGTAGTTTAATTTTTTATAGTTTAGTTTTGATGGACATGGTTTTTCTGTTTTTTTCTCTATATATTGTAGTAATTATATACTTACTTATATGTATTTTTTTGAAAAATTATTATTAATTAAAATTCAACTTTAATGGTTCTATTGTCAGTTTCAATGTAGTAGGTAAAAATTTAAAGATACACACTGCAATAAAATAAAAATTAATGCCTATAGGTGCAAGATTTAGATTTTTTTTTATTACAAAAAAAAAAAATCTAAATATAAATTTGTAAATAACCACTATCGTAAATCAATAAATGGAGGGCATAAAAACACTAAATACATAAAAAAAATCTCCATACAATATTCATAATATAAATTATCTAATTCACCAGACCAATTGGAAAATTATTATTATTTTATTGTTGTTGTTGTAAATTCATTAATTTATTTAAATATTATTGTTTTTATGTTATTTTATGATTTATTTTTGTTGTCCATTTTTATGGTTGTTAAGACTTATTCGAAATACAATATTCTTATATAATCTTTTTATTTATAATTTATTATTATATGTTTGTCATATAGTAAGCGTAATTGCAAAAATACTTGTTATTAACATGTTTATTTAAATTATATTTTACAACGAACTTTGGAAGGTGAAGAATTTCTTTTAATTTAAATACAATAGGCTTGATGTAAATTTCATAAAAATTACCAATTTTCTCATTATAGATTTTTAAAATAAAATGGAGCCCTTCTTAAATACTATGATGGTATAAGTGAAAGTGGCTGAATTTATGTGCTAATCGGAATAAGAGCTGTAGTATAATTTATTCACACAGAAACTATAATCGCTCTGTATTTTATACCTTTTTTTATAGAATGACCATGATACAAGTTGTAGCAAATTTGTACATAAAGTCACGCTATAATCCTTTCGAAAAAATATCTAAATGCATATAAACTAGTACAGTGTGTAGTATGTTCCGTTCTTAAACGATACGAAGACTGTATAGTTGTATAGTGTATAGTATTGCGGACGTGCTATTTAAAATAGTTGAGTAATTTTTTATAAGACATAATTCATCAAAATTACTTCAATCAAAATTAAATAAACATAAACAAGAACACCTTACTTTCAAATATATCTATGTTGATATTGCTTAAACGCATCTCTTATGTACAATACACACTACTGCTGGCTGTCTACTGTCAGGGTCATCTTATTCTTCTTCTCTATTTTTTTTTTTTGACAAGTGCATTAGCATATAGAAAACAATATTCTTAAAATATTTCAAATTTCATCACAAACACCAATTTACTGCGTTATAAAATATACACCTTGGCCGATTGATATCGTATCGTTTTTGTGTCGCAAAATATTTTTTGTTATTGGCAAATGATTATTACTTAATCCGCATTTCCGGTTTGATGTTTGTAAATATTCCACTTGAACTAGAGATAGATGGAATTTTGGACATTTGGCCCCAAATTAATGATATTTGGCTCAAGGAAACATTGAAGAAGAAAAAGTTAGAAATATTTTTGTGCACCAAATGCTGATTTTAAAATTGTGGATAAATAAGACTTATGCCATTTGAACTACAGAATGTGCCATTATCATATTAAATTTTGGCTATTAGAAAGGACTATTTAAATGCTTAATTTGGCTCTGATTTTAGGTTAATTACTGGAATTAAATTGCCGCGATAAGGTGAACATTTATGATCATTAGCTAACTTAATAATAAAATAAGGTAATTAACCAATTAAGCCTAAAGTCTATATAGGAAGTTCAATGATAAAAGTCTTACTTGTTGACAAAATATGATCTCCCAGTGTAGGCATAATAAACATTTTTTTATATACTAGAGAGCTAGAGTGCATCTTAATATTTGTCAATAAAACAAAAATACACTTAAATTAGTTAGTGTCTCGACAAAGATATATTTTTATTGCATGTTAGGAAATCATTTAAGGTACTTCAGATTGTATATAAGTAACAGTTAAGTAGTAGTATTTTTAAATCTAATCTACTATGATGTAGTAGAAAAAATATACATATATACATACCTATCCATTCACGTGAATATTGCCCTAATGATCGACATATATATTTATTTCGTGGTAAGACTTCGTTTACATTAGGCACAAGACATGTTTTAATTTAATTTTATAAGTTAGATAGGAATTGTTTAGAATTAAAAAGAAATTCATCACTTCCCATACATAGTTACATCGAAAACAATTAGTTATGTGATCGCCTTGTTACACCTCATGGGGGTAGGGTAGCTCCTTTTAATTGGATATTATTATATATGTATTTAAGTATATAAATTATTAATCGCTTTTAAGGCATACATCTAAAAGCTCATATTATGCTGCTTTAATAGCTTTTAGCTGGCTGGGGCTTTGTATAAAGTATATACTTATATGTATATATATATAAGGATGAATTTATTTCGAGAATTTTATTGTCAAAAATACTGATTTTTAATAAATATTAGTAAATAGTAAATATTGTAGTATATATGAATGTATTAATACGTATATATATAATATATATATTTAGGTTAATATGCTTTTTTCCGATGATTTTTCCCATGCGGATGCCGTAATTTTGGCCAAATTCCACTGTTGCTGTTGGTAACTTTTTTGCTAACTATTGGCTTTTTCGTTACATTAATATAATCGGATATTTTCGGATGTTCATCGTTTGAATAATCCAAAAAATGCTGTAACTCTAACTCTTTAATTCTGGCCTCTTCGTCCAGTACACGTCGTTGTTCTGGATTTTTGGCAATTAGAAGACGTCGGGAATTGTTTAAATTTTGCTTTCGCAATGAATGTTTTCTTTGTTGAAATAATTTATTTCTGTCCATTTTTCCATTGTCCACCGATAATTTCTTTTTGTTATTTGTATTATTGTTGATTGTTGCTTGATGTTGGTGATGATGAACATGATGTCGTTTTGGTGATTCGATTTCGATTTTGTCAAGATTGAAACATTGTGTGTCTCGTACACTTTTGGCACGGTTTATATAACGTACCGGTTTACCGTTTTTCGTAAATCCAATGTGTTTCGTTTCGTCGACGGCTGAACGATACTGGAACCAGCCGTTTTCCATGGTTTCGTAAAAATAACAGTATTCTTGAAGTTTTTTCTGAAAAATTAAAAGGTAAATTAAGTAAATCTGACAATGGAAAAATTATTTAGTTAAGCGAATGAAGATAATATATTCTGTACGATTTTATTGTTGCTAATACTATTATTAGTGAACGTATTTTCTGTATAGCTAATATAGAAAAATAAATAACTAAATATAGTAATAATGATTTTGATTTTGTTATCAACACATCTATCTAAATATTGCAGAGGTATGTGATAAATCAAGTTAAAATGGCGCATAATTGAATAATTTTCATACAATATGTGTAATCGGTACTCAACAAACAACAAGTACATATATAAATAATACCTTAACGAGTAAATAATAAATTCCTTTTACTTATTTCAACAAAACCAATTTATCGATGAACAATTACGATGAACTATATCAAATTAGTTCAGTTCTTATCGATTTCGATTATCTGTGGGATATTTTGCTGATTACAAATAAAAGCTAAACCGATCAATATTAAATTTTTTTTCATTTTTTATTTTTCATCATAACGTATACTTACAAAACATACAGAATCAATGATAGCTTTATAAAACATAAAACATTATTGCTAACAGGTAATCAGATAGTATAGGGTACACCTATACAAAACTAGTTTATTCCAATGTTGATATATTAATTTATACTTATATATTTTCATATACCGATGTATAATGTTGACTTCATTCTATAAAGGTGTTAATTACCAAATGATTTTATTACAGAATTCAAGGTAATTTGTAATTGCAACATTTGAGTTTATTAAGTAATTTAAGTGTCTATAAGATTTGAACTATAAGCTGTGCATGGCTTACGTTATTTGTCAATATACTATATTAGAAGCGCATTATTACATTAACTGCGAAGTTATATTATAGAATAAGTTTTCACAACAAGTCTTACTATATTAGTAAGTACAAACCAAAATATTTATTTATGGATGTTTTTCTAAAACAACACTTGTAAATGATCGAAAAACAGCAATATAATTTTAGAGGTCACTTAGAAGAGATATAAATTCTCATCTCTCTTCTAGAATAAACTTTTTTACAAAATATTTATTTTTTTTCCAAATTACGTGCGGATAACTTTTTAATGACGTACTTCATATAGCTAATTTGATTTTCAATAAAATGTTATTATGTAAATTCTTTGTTGAACAAAAAATTATGTGGACAACCATGTATCAAGATAGTGTTAAGTCCAGAATTGATTTACTTATAATAAGATCTACCTAATATTACGGACAAGTAGCCGAAAATTTACTTTTTTTTTATATAATATTTGATTTCGTTTAATTTTAAATAATTTTTTCTAAATACTTAATTTACTTTATATCATCAGATGCACAATTATTTAAAATTTTTATTTACGTTTTTTTTAAATAAATGATTGAAATAAATTTGTGACATGATAGGTACATAAGGATTTAAGCCAATTTAATATCGAATTGGTTCTCATATCGCACCCCCAGTTCAATAACGGGCTATTTCAAAAAAGGTCATTATGAGATAATTGACTTTCAATATTTGACTCATAGATTTTCCATTTTATTGTTAATAAATACTACATTCTTACGATGTTTTTTTCATAATTTTTGTTAACCAATTTCTAAGCATAAGTTAAATACGAAATGTCTCTGTATAATATTATTATTACAACATAAATTAAAATGTGAAAATAATTGAAAAATTACGAAAAATATCATAAAATTAACATTTTTTGAGCTACAAAAGCTTTAAGCACCTCATTTTAAAGCTAATCTTATTATCTTTAACTAAGAAATTAACATTATTGAGATGTCTCACTATTGAAATAATTTTAGGGAATTTGTCTATAGAAAAAATACATAGATCTTGAAATTTAAACTAATAATTGCATTAATTGCAAAATTGTATTTTGGGAATTTTTAACTTCTGCAGAAATGAAAAACAACAATGACGGTAATGAATAATGACATATTATTATTTTAAAAAAAAGATCTAACTTTAATATAACGTATAAAGAAACAAATAACATACGCGCAATTATAACACATGCCTTTGAATTGTTTTAAAAAAAAAAACAATGGACTAAAAGTAACAATATTATGCGCGCATGCAAACTGTACATGATGCTGTTGGAATGTCTATTGTTTAAAAGTTAAAATGATATCGATAACGACGTGTGTGAATTTTTGTCTGATAAATTATTATTGGAATGAAGTTGACAAATATTGCAATAAAAAATATTGACTGTTTGTTTAAATATAGGTAACAATAAAATACCAAAAAGATTTTTCCCGGACATTTTATTTAAATTTGAGTGGTAGCGTGCAGACAATATCTATAAAATTTTTGTTGTATTATTATTATTAGGACCTATTTATATAAATAAATTTAAAAGGTAAAAAAATAAATTACCGCTATTCAGAGATGTACCTATACATTTGAATCTTTATTTATCTTAGACTAATGATACATGAACTGCACTTATAGCATAAATAGCGTAAATATTTGAGATTGTTTTTTAATATTTATAAAATTTCTGATGTTTTTCTCTGACTATATTATACAACTTAATTACGATTGCTAAAAAGTCAAAATAAATTGTTCAAAATTGTTCAAACTTCCAGGTAAAGTTAATGTCCTGTTGAGAGTTATTTATTTCCTCAGACAAAATATGGTACGATTTTTCGTATTGATAACATTATTGTCGCACAAAATATTATGTTCCATATAGTCTTTAAATGAATTGTATTGTTAAAATGTATTAACAATAAAGATAAGAATACATAACTAGCGTTCAACTTAGATGCAAGAAAAAAAACAAAAAACAAATTGTAGCTGGGGTTTCTGAAGAAACATGCAACTTTATAGGTATTCAGAATAAAAAAGATTAAGATTTCATGTTATAATTTACTCTTATTTTTTATGGTTAAATATTGCTGGCCATTAATCACGTTTCAATAGTTAAAAGAAGATTGCAAATATATTTATTTTTAAAGCAAAAACTAAAGAAAAAAAAACAATAGATTTTATTACTCACCGATGTCACAAGGCGCCATCGTTTTGTAAAGCACACATACATTTGTGCTTCTTCTATGAAAAGTGTTAATTTTAATTTTTCTGTTAAAGGTCCTTGAGGAACATGATTGGACATCGTTACGATCTCTGCAAAAAAAGAGAAGATATTATTAATTTGTATTTTTTTTACAATATCATTTTGAATAATTTTAAATAATAGAAAACGGTAATTCTTTCTTTTGATTTTTCCCTTTCTCTATTTTATTATTTATTGACATGTTTTACCAATTAAATTATTGAGATTTAAAAATTTAGTTTTTTTATTTAAATTATGTATATTTACTACTATATTTTAAATTTAATGTAGAAATTCGTGTGAAAAATAAAAAGAAATATAATAGTTAGTTGTTAATATACAATCACTACAATTTAAATTTCAAATTTAACCGCTATTGATTTCTTTTTTTCCGCATTCTATAGTTCAAAATTCTGAAGCAATAATTTAATATGATCTATGACAATCATAATCAATATAGCACCCGCAATCGACCTTGCGGGACATCTGATTTATAGATTTTCTCTAACAATTTGCATTAAATAACAGTTATCACGATGCATATTTAAATCTCTATGTAATCATTTCAATACATCATTTATATACATCTCAAATAGAACAATTTGTAACACATCTAACACAAAATATAATTTTTTAATGAAAACACAAGAAAAAGAAAAAACATACAATAAAACAAAACCTATCCCTAATTTGTGTAAATTTTGTAAGAAAAATTATTACGAAGAATAAAATTAATTCAAAAATCAAAACGGTATGAGATGCATTCTTTTAAAGAAAATTTAATTGGCATTGAAATATGATATGAAGTGTTTTTTAACGTGTCTATAAACTATTAAATACGTCCCACCAGACATTACAGCACATAAAATAGTCGTACCTACTGGTAATCATCACCTACTAGCTTAAACCACAAAACAAAAAAATGACACAGTGAAGCAAAGAAATTTATGATAGAAACAAAGGCGTTTGCCTTACTTTCACAACATTCAATTTGAGAAAGCGTATGTTTATCTTCTATGCAATAATTGTATTCTTATCAGCTTGTTTAAAAATATACAGAGTTCCTCTGACATAAAAGTGAAAAGAACCGAAATTATGAAACTATACAGATCTGTGTCATATTTAAAATTTGTACTCTATTTTTTTTTTTGTTATACTATCTTGATATACGGTAATTATTTTAAATGACATAAAAACTTAAAAGAAAGAAAAACTAAAAAAATTATTGAAAATCATACTTTCATAACGAAGGGCACCAATTTTTTAATCCTGTCTAAGGTCTAACGTCATCATAAGTACGTAGTAATATTTTTATTTAAAATAACAATTTTAATAATTAATTTAGTAAAAGTTAATATCATTAAGTAAATTGTTGATTTTTTTTAAATATCTGCTAGATATGGTAAGAAAACATACCAGAAATATTTATTTGTGAGAATTAATTTTATTCTTTTAATATTTTGTTAATATTTAGCAAAACAAAATTCAACATCCAAAATTTTTCAAGTTTGCGAATTTAATTTACATATTTTTTATGGATTCTAAGTGAGATTTTGTTCAATATTTGTGCATATAATTGTGCATCTATTCGACTACACATTTAGCATTAATTATCTAGATTTTTGTATAACTATTATATGATACTTTAATTCAGATTTGTTTTTTTAATTATATTTAATTGTTAATAGTAAATAAATTGTAGTATGGCACAACAAATACTAAAAACTACTTAAAATTGTAATTATTTATGTACTTTTTGTAGTGAACATTTTGTTTTCTTTAATATTACCTATTATTTATACATATGTACATATATATAAGAATATATACTTAAAATTGGCACTCTATGGCGTTTATTTAAAATTAAGTAAGCAGCGTAGAAAATATATTAAAAATATTTAGCGGTTTTTTAAAACACGATAACTGAAAAATGGATTGAGTTAGTGACAAAATGTGAAATGTTGGCTATAGGTAAGTATGGAGAAAATACTTTCACCCTTTACCATTATTTTTTTGTGAAAAACGTGTTATTTGTGTTTTCTTCTACTATATATACTACTAAATAGAAAAAAATTCGAAAAAATCAAAATTTTTTCCTTTGTCCAAACATTTTATTTCTCAAAAAATGCCGGAAAATAATTTAAAAGCTCATAAAGTTTCAAAGTCACAACCTTAATTACATATGTATGTTACAAAAAGAAAGTGACAAATTGTGGCCTATTTTTTTTTTTTTTAATATTTAAAGAAAATTCAAAAATATCTCATTTATGTTATGTATTTGTATTTAAATATAACCACTGCGCATTTCATGTCCACAACGCTTAAATATGAAAAATCTATTATTCATGATCGGTCAGACATAACTAAAATCGGAAAGTCAATAAAATAGAAGATATTTGTCGTTAACAAATATATGTATTTACGATCCCAAATAAAAAAAGAAATATGTTTCTGGGCTTTGAATTTTTTCTTAAAGCAGGTGCATTGAAAGAGCATAAACGAAAAAGAAAATCTTCTTTTTTTTTCGTCTTACCTAGAAAGCTGTATTTGGGTCGTTTACGTTTACATTATTATAACTAGAGATAATAGACCTAAAACGTAAGTCATTTATTTACACTTCTACCAACAATATAATGATACCGTCTTCATATCGATTATGAAATTTTTCATTCTTGTTATGGAGTTTTCTGATGTGTATATGGATTGTAAATGCCGGAAGTGATCACACGAGCCAAAAATCGTTGGCCATTGTAATAAACATTATTTTCGTATTTTTTTCTTTTTCTTGTAATGTAATGCCTTTTGTGATTTATTATAATATCTCATACATAATATAAAAATTAGGGTTTCAACCTTTTGGTCATTATTTTACATTAGGAATTTACTAACAGCTCTATTTTATAGAAAACTTTACAGCTGCCAACTTTAAAAGGTTGCTGTTATTATGTTGATTTTTTTTCGAAAGTAGGTATGTACATATGTACATACATTACACAAATAAATGAATACATAGTTATATAGTTAATGAATACCTTTTATCGTAATTTTTATCTACTTATGTACAATATATATATATATAACTTAATATAATACTTATGTATGTATAGATACATACATACATATGTAGGTACATTCTAAAAATTAGTCTTATACAACTTCCTAACTTATTAAGTGAATTCTTTGAGAAGTTCTCTGCTTCTCTGTGTTAAACAAATTATATTCAGCCAATTTATTTTAATCTAATTATCCTCTGTAAAATACTTATATAGGTTGGTATAAGCGTTGTAGGTAATAACAGTTAGCAATTATATGCACATTAATTTCAATGAACCAATAAGCTCTCTGTATGGAATTCTGACTGTACATTTTTGTGCTAATAAATAAATAAATAATGAAATCAAATTTTTTGTGTTCGAAAGGTACTTTGATGACTTTTTTTTTTAAAAAAAAAATTTATTCAACAATCAAAATAAAATAATTTAAAAGTGAAAAACTAAAACGATGTTTTTTAATTTTTAAAAAGAGGGTGAAAAGGACGTCTATTATATTTAAAGTAGATATTTATTATATTAATTGAAATTAAAAACTCTTTTAAATAATCACTTTAAGATTAAGATTAAATTACAATTTTTCGGCAATTAATAAGTGTCAAAGTTTTTGTGTCATAAATTAATAACCACACATTTCCAAATTTTTTTTACACTTTTACTTGAACTGTTTGTTAGAAAATCACGTTGGGCATATACATATACATACATATGTATGCCCAGATAGAATAAATCTCCCCGTTTAACGGTACCCAGTTTCGCACTTATAATACAAATATTTTTGAAAATGTGTACTTTTTTTTTTCATTTAGACCTACCCGAAGACCTACCATCACGTGAGTTTAAACGATTTATTTTTTGGAAACACCAAAGGTCTTTATTATTTAAATCTGTTGCATGTGCGTATATATTTGAACACCTTAATTGAAATGTGGCTGTATAATACATATAATGAAAGGTAACTAAACCTAATGATCCCTATTTTACCTTTTTTTAAATGAAAAAAAAAAAAAACCGGACACCTGCAAAAAAAAAGTTTTGTTACGAATTTAACTGAAATTTCCTGTTTTTTGACAACAAATACTTTTTCAAAAAAATGTATGTATATTAGTGAAAATTATGACTTGTAATATTTTACCTGAACACTCGACACACATAGAGATAACAAAAAAATGTATACAAATTTTTTATAGCATCAGAATGTTGTGGCAGATTTTATATTCTCTACTTATGTATGTGGATATTTAATCATATTTTAAGATATATTTAACAATATTAAAATAGATAAATATCGAGGAGGCCAAAGCTCAGCCTCACCTGTAGCGCTAACTGTTACACTAATAATCTTTTAAATTTATATAATTTTGACGTACCGTCTCGATCTATTGGGAAATTTTGAGTTATTGAACCATTGGTCATGATAGAACGAATGTTAAGGTTTGTTTGAACCAGTGAATATTAGAACTCTAATAGCCTCTTTAGGGATATTGACACATACTTTAGGTATCAAAATTATAGTTATTTACTAGTAGTTACAATACTTTTTAGAATTTAAAAATAAAAAGTAAAAAAATCAAAAATTAAAAATTCGTCCCTGAAGTGGTTACTTTCAAAAGCTCAATTATCCCTTAATCGATTTGGTTTTTTTTTTCGTTTTAATGACTGAGTGTAATTTTTGGAAATGAATGAATACATTATGCTTGTTAGATTTACTTAAAAATTAGTTAAAAAATTAGAAAACCTTAAAAATTTAACATTAAATTCTACAAAAAATAGTCATGCGCTGTTTTTACTAAACCATTTTCTATAGGTTTGTTAGAAATAAAAAAAAAATATTTGTCTATTTGTTAGCAAACAAAGTTGATGGGATTCTTGAAAGTACTTATTCACATCGGTAGAATAAAAAAAAAAAATAAATGAAATTAAAATTCAAAAATAATATAGCTGGCGGAGATCATAGCATAACTTTGCTAGTGGAGACATACAATTTCAATATCAAGCCACCGATGCCGACCAGGAAAAAAAAACAATAGTGTTAACTTACATACTCAACAAACAATAACTATGAACTGAACATGGTATTGTTTACAAATCGTTCACAAATCTTTTTCTTAGAAATGAAAACTATGTTTGTTCAGTTTCTTATACATACATATATGTATGTAGGTATGTATATGCCTAGATGTTTTTTTTTTGGTACAAAATTTAAAAAAAAAATCAATGGCGCCATTCGGACACATTCACGTGTCAATTTTTTTTTCTTGTAAAAAAGGTATTTTTCACACTTAATTATGATCTTACTGTTGATGGTATTGATATGTACAAGTTCACAAGTTATTAAAAATTTATCAATTGAACGATATACTTATACACACATATTCGTATGTAGGTATATAATATAATTGTACTGTACATATGAGTATGTAGCTTAGTATAATGTACAATATTTTGTTTGGTAATCATCTATTTATTACCTTGTTTCAAAACACAATTTTCCGTTTATTGGTATTTAAAAATAATTATTACCTTTAATAGTCAATAAACTGATTAGTCTACGATAAAATCTTAGATCGGTTTTAAAATGATAATAAATTATAATTATGTATAGTAAAAAAAAAAATTTTTTTTTAATTTTTGCTATCCTCTCATCAACATGTTTATTTTAAAATTTGATTGTGGTTATTTATAGAATATTGAAGCCATAATTTTTGTTTTTTTATTAATAATAATCTTTTGTGTCAATATTATGTTTATGATGTTATTTTTCTTATGATATAAATATTTATATGGATTTTAATTCGATCTAAATACTAAATCAGGTATAATTTAATAGATTTTTTTTTTTTTTTTTGGAAATTTGCATTTCAAAATTGATCATGTGTTGGAGGTTTATGGTTTTTGAATTGACATAATAAAATTATATAAAACATATTTCAATTTTGGTTTGTTGATTAAAATTATGTCAAATATATTCTATTCTATTCTATTATGTCAAATATATTCTATTCGGTTTTTATTAAATGTTGATGTTGTTTGATAAAGACTTTCCTATGTTATTATATTGGATAACTTGAATATTGCATAAAATATAACCCAAATATCTACAAGTATATGTATTAAGGTATTAAATTGTGGCATACAAATCATAAAATTAAGCCACTTTATTCTACTCGGTACTAAGTAGCAATCTGAATGAAACACTAACAGTGCCGAAAACATTTTTAACATTAATGGAAATAACTCAAAAATGCTGAAATAAAGTTTTCATGATTTTCTCAAGATTAGAGGTCTATTTCAAAATCTAGCAATAAATTACCCGATAGAAAGTATCACCTGCTAAAATTTTAGAAGCTTCTCAACTATACTGACTAAAATTTAACTATTTTTCTTGCTCTACATATACAATTATACAATCTTACCTACAAATAAGTGAGTTATTTTAATTTATTTAATTTTAATTTTTAAATTTAAAGAAAAAACCAAAAAAAAATTTCTCAAAGACACCTAATCAATAATTCTCTAAAAAAATTAAGAAACAAATGAACCACAAATACTACCATCAATAAATAGCTGCATCAGTACCTACAGGAATTCATATTAATGTGTTTATATAAATTTAAAACAAAAACTAACACATTTTCCACATACAGTATTCGTATTTATTTGTTTTGATTATATTTTTTTATTGGTTGTTACTGCAAATGTAAATAAGCGCAATTTGTTACATTGCCATTGTTTTGTATGCACATTTTAAACGAAACCTCCGGCTAAAGAATAAGTGCACGCGGGACAGTATGATGAACATAAAATGTTTGCATACGGTTTATTATATTCACAATGTTTATTATTATAAAATTTTATTAGAATTGCACTTTTGAATTGCCCTTTTCCCTTTGTGTTTGCTAGTAGTGGTCGAGCGACTGAAGAAAAAAAAGGAAAAAAAAAATCAAAAGCAAGAATGCATATGCAAAGCAACGCTTAAATAAACTAATATTGGCGTTACAATTTGTAATATAGTAAGCTGATGGCGTAGGCGTTTTTCAATAAATTTACCATAATAAAATGAAACAATAAATCTTAACGACAATACTGCAGGTTATGTTTATATGATATTATAGAGGTTAATCTTGATATGCAGATGGAAATTTTTTTTGCAAAAACTTTTTAACAGCAGCTTAGATGAGAAGTGCTCTGAATATATAACTACCTATGTACATACATTTAAAAACAATTATTAGATTTAGGTAATAGGTATATTTTATCTAATAATTATTTTTAATTAAGTCTTTTTTGTATAAGAACATTGGATTAAAATAAAATTCAAAAATAGTTCATACACAAACCATAAACCTGATGTGATGTAAGAAAATACCTTAAAAAAGAATGCCATTTGGGCCTAATAGCGCTCCAATAACGATTAAAACACTCGGAAATGTACGGTATATTCTGTTTTGTCAGATTATTCCATTGACCTAATTTAAAAAGTAAGACAAAAAAATCCCACACAACTGTAGGTATACCATAGCCTATATTTAAACAAATTACACGACAAAAATAATAAAAACAAATCCAAACAACACTCAGCCAGAGGTATCACAAAAACATGGATGAGAACATTTATGACATTTAGTGATTAATCGATTCATTTTGCTTCGTGTTAGGTTACCACATAATGGAATTGACGGGTCGGACATATTTACTGACAGCAAAACAAACATACCTACTGATGATATTTTTATCATGAAAATTAAATAATATTTATGAAAAAAAAGAAGAAAAATCTCGCGCAAATTTAAAGTTATCTCTTAATTATGGGATAAAATCCATAAAATGGACCACTAAATGTTGATGGAAGTTATTATGTTTGTAAATATAGCAATTTGGATTATTTTTATTGGTCTCGTCTGGACTTTTATGATGGATTATATTTTAATGATGTAAATCAATCTTTATTTGACCAACAATTTGATTCAGAAGTTAAGAATATATATGCAGTTTAATATCATTAGATTTATGCTGTAACTGTCAGGATGCTTCCTTTAAGCATTTATTAAATATAGAATCTTTGCAATGCACTATATCTGTGGTCTCAAGCAAAAACAACTTAAGTCATTTTTTCTGAATTACGAGTAGAGTAAGATAAAAGTTTCAAAAAATCTCTGGAAAAATCTGTAAGAGCTAAATACTTTAATTTTTTATGACAGGATGAATGAAAACACACCATAATTAGAAGAAGAAAACATTTTATTTATACTTTATGGAAAAAAGGTTATACAGTTTTAAATGACATAAGTTAATTTAAAAAAACCAAAATTACATTTTTGACCATATTTCTAAAACTAAAAGTGATATGAAAGTTTAAAAAATCGGAAATTGAAAGTAATTTTTTTTCTAAATCAGCTGTATGTAAAACTCAATTTACCCCTAAGTCCACTTAAGTTGTTTTAGCTTGAGACCACAGATATATCTAACTAAGTACGTAATTATTGGAAGCAAAATGTTAAAAGTTACAATGTACCTATATGTACATATTTTTTTTTAAAAAGAATTCAAATATTAAACCTAACCTGCATTAAATCCTCTTAAGAAGATAAAAGATAACTTATATGGTATGAATATGGTGTTAAATTAATTGTATACTCGATCCTACACATCTAATACATCATAGGTACTATGAAAATCTTTTGATTTGATCTTCAATTCTTCAGTTTCAGAACACAAGTATAGAGCCGCTCATTTCATTTGTGCACATGTAATTTTTAGTATAAATTTATTTATTCCTTAAGACTCATATGTACGTACATATACATACGGTTAATATGTAGAACTAATTAAATTTATTATCCTAAAGAAATTCCAAAATATATTATATAATACATAATATCAAATCTAGGTGGTCAACTGTCACAGTTTCGGCATCTCTAAAGTTCATGGAAGATTTTTTTCTATTTCTATAACATTTCAAAAGGACTTTTTTTCTGTTTGTATACATACAATAAACAATGATTTCATCTGCTGTCGTCTCTATTATAATACATGGTCACAAGGTTGGTCTCTACAAATCCTGCTATATGTATATGCATATGCATGTTTAATATTCTATTTAGGTCGAGACATAGTATAAATGCCATCCCCTTCACAGACAAACAAACATAAAATATATAAAGAAACATCAAAGACACTTAACATACCAAAAAGCCATAGAGATGATCTCCTATAAAGTATCTATTTAGTCTGATTATGTCAGCCTCCATTATACTCTTTTGGTAAATTTTAATGATCTAAATCACATTTTATCTATGAGAAGTCTGGTTTGGTTAGTCTATAGACATAATGCATAATAAAATCAACAAAAATGAAATTAATTCCTCCTGAACTCACCTGTCATAAATACTGTGCTGCCTGTTGTATTATTTTTTTTTTTCGAATTTTTTTGATCTCTTTTTAAGGTTTTTTTTTTATTTTTGGATAATTAAAGCGACACAATCTTGTCGTGTGATCTTATATGTTTAAGGTAAACGATTTTTGGCTATAACAGGTGGGGTGTTAATTACAGAAGTGTGACTTCTTGACAAAGCGATTGAGCTATTTTTTGTTGTTGATTTAGTTTTATTTGAAGTCCTAAATAAAAAACAAAATCGCGGTAAAAATATTTATAATTTTATATTTCAACGTAAATATTTGTTTAGTTAAGTATTTGTTTTTGTTTTATCCAAATTGAATAGTCAAATGATTGTGTTTTTTTAATTTATAGAAAGTATAGTATGTATGAATTGCTATATCTATGTTATATGTATAAATGTGGATCAGATTCGGTTATAGTGGTCAATTTTGAGTTTTTTGGAAAACAGAAGGTTGAGAATTTAAAAGTTTTCTAAAAAAAATGTTTCTGGGTCTAATGTTAATGAATGGAATCATTGTTTATTCTGAAATTATCAAATCAATGGTTATTTAATTAAAACTAATCCTGTAGATACTTATTTTTTGAGAAACTCGTAAAATTTTATTCTTAAATATTTACCATTTAAAAGTGCATTTTAGATCTGTTTAGACCAATGTAATTAATTGCACAATTTACAAATTTTTGAATTTTAGTATAAATGTTAAGGGTTGTTCCACGAGACTTCCATTGTGGTTAGTAAGTAGGCCACTAGGTGTTATAATTTGTGTGTGTGTTTTAAGGGGTTATATTCGGAAAGAATGTCTTCTGTGACTTTGGCGGCTTGGAGTAGAGAAACTTATGTGTTTGCCATTTTTGACCGTTCACCCAAATGCCGATTGTTTTTATTTATATTTTCAAAGAACCGATTCAACGATTATTTTCTACAAAATTACACAGATCAAAAGATAATAATTTATTTTCTACAGAAATCTATTTTATGAGTTATGATTTTAATTATATGTAATAATATTCTGCCGTTTTCAATTTCAGCCAGCATAAAGCCATAAATATTGAAGAAACCGCAACAATTATTTGAATCGATGACTGACTGAATGCCGACATAGTTCGTTCATCAAATCTTAAAGGAGAACAAAAATCAATTCTGAAAAAAACAATTTCGATGGTCCAATCTAATTGATAAAATTTATTTATTGCTTTTAAATATCACTAACTGATGTTTTATATTATATTTCGAAGAAACCCAAAAAATTCTCATTGGTGGTCTATTTCTCAATGGTTGTTAAAAAAAAAAGTAAATCCAAATATACGTAGGACATTCACAGATGAGATTATAAAATTGAAAATAAATTTATCACAAAAGAAAAGTGCGCTGTCGACATGTTCCACAAATACAATATTTAGTATTCAATCATTTTCTGTCAAAAAATTGTAAATATTCAATTGATTCTATACAAATGCCTTTATTGATCCCCAGAGAGAAATAATGCCAAAGATTAACTGATGTACTTCATCCTCTTTTAGGCCTATATCATGACAGGAATTCAATACCTTTTCAACGGTTTGTAAATATGTACATGCAGACATATAATATATAGAAAGTGTACCTATGTATACATATTTAGTTCCCTATATTTTTAATCCGTTTATTCAACTTCTTTTTTTTTTGTGCTGCTCCTTTCATTCATTATGAAAATATAATTTTTCCTTCAATGGGAATGTATAAAAAGGACGATAGATTCGATTCGGATTAGTGACATTTTAAATGCAGAGGAATTGTGCCCATATAATAATGTGAAAAGAAAGGGTTTAAGCGTTTTGCATTTCCTCTTTTATGACGGTTTGTATTTTGTCTTTATTTATATATAGGTAGGAACAGATTATGTAGGCATTTTTGTGTAAATCAACGAGTTAGGAATATATGGAGACAACAAAATGTGTGACTTTTAACTAAAATTTATATGACAATAAATTAAATGTTGATTAGACATCAGCCAATAAGTTTCCTACATAATATAATTTTAGAATTAATAATATATCCGGTGTGTCTTTATTCGCTGATATTAAAGCAGTAAAATTTAAATAAAGATATTTCAACATTTTTGGTAGACTATTAAAAAACAAAAAAATTCTCAGAAACTTTTCTATTTGGCTTAGCATTTGTGTGGTTCCTTTAAGCTGACTATTTGTTGATAATAATTTTTTTAAATTTTTTTGATTTATTGAATAGCCCAAAAATCCCTTCTATAAATATATTACTCACTTATATACATACATACATATAATGCCATAAGCTGTTGGGCAAATAAATAAAAAAAAAATTTATTTTTATTTTCCCACCGTATTTCGGCGCCTTTGCAGAAGACCTGCTGTTATAAAAATATTTTCAACAATTCCGCACCTCGCAAAAGTGCCAACCAAGCCACCAGGTAAACTAAGAAATGATTTTTTTTTTTATAGATGCTTCGTGACTATTTTCTATTTTTACCTATTAAGAAGATACTTTATTAGGAAATTTGTTAATAAATAATTTAAATTTTATTTTTAGAAATAGAACTCATACTACAAATGTATGTATGTAAGTCCCACGTGACATGTGGGGTCTTTGATGATGTTTATGTGCTGTGACGAATTGATTTTGCGTTATTATAATATAAAAAGGAGGCCATAATGTTATTTTTAAACATTTAAAGAACTGAGTTAAATAATTTATGATTTTAAGTCAAAAGGACTGATCGATTTGGTTTAATTATTTAAAAAAAATATTGATTGGTTTATTATTATTGGAGTGTGATTTTTTATAAATCATTATAGTCTTTTTTGTTGTTGTTACCATCTGTCCTCTATTGAGTTTCGAATAAAATTATATGAAAAATTGCTTGTATTTTTTGATTTAAAACCAAAATTCTAATTTATCCCACTTGTTTAGAAAATAAACACTGCAGCTTATGATGACGTTATTATTTTTCAATTTTTTTTTTTATTTAATTAAAATACATATTTAACAAGGTGTTTTAAATGCAATATTTGACATTGTATTAATTAAAAATATAAATAAAGAAAATGCTGTAAAAAATATGATAATATTGTCTATTTGAATTAATGAATATTAAAAAGAAATTAATTTTCATTAAAATTGGAATTAAAAAGTGTCATTTATTAATAAACAGTTTTTTTTTTCGTTGGTGCATATCATTAAGAGATTGGTGCGAAGTATTTTTTTGAGGCTGGCCAAGATGTATGATTGGGAGGTGTTTTTTCGCCTTTTCAGTAAAAAATTAAATGAAGAACAAGTTTTTGTTTTAACTGATATGGGTTGGGCTATTTAGTTGCTATTCTATAATTTTAGAGCTTACTTATTTGTTTGATATTTAACTTTGTGATTTATTCTTTCTCTTTAAAAGTCTATAACTATGCCGATAAGTGTGTTACTTAGGCATATAAAGTTTGGTATATGGTTATGGGTGGATGTACATAAGAATGTAGGTACATGCTATTACAATTTTTTAAAATTGAGTATATAAGTATAGTCAGTTCAATTTGATACGTAATTGCTTCATAGAGATGTCATTTCTTTAAAAAGTTAAAATGCATAAAAAAATAAAAATAATATAAATCGTTTGTACCGCGATCCATCATGAATGTTTACATAACTATTTCATTTAATAAAGAAATAATTAAAAATTCGAGAATGTTATATTAAATTAACAACAACAATCCCATATAATACAAATTTTAATGAAATTTAGCTAAAGGTTAATAATTTTTTTCTACAAATTGCGAACTTCTGAGTTTTGGATCTGAGGTTCTATTCCAAATATATTTCCAATAAATGAACACTCATTTCGTTCCCATATTTGGGTTTAAACAAGGGCGAATGGTGAAAGTTTTCCTTTGTTTTTGATCTTAACTAAAATATTTTTAATGTTATTTTGTCATGTTATAAAAAAAGATCAACATTTTGCTCACTAAATAGTAATATTTAATACTCAACAGCTGCATACTTCATAGTACATAGTTATATATCAAATACATATTATCTTTTAAATTACATATCACTAAAATAACTGAAGCCATGACTTGCAAAGAATTAATAAAGGGGATTTGCGTTTATATTATATAAGACATATACCTAGATAAATAGTACTCTTGAAGAAGCTTTAAAAATGTCATAGTTTACACATGAACACATATTATCATTATTAAGAAAAAACTGTTGATAGATCATTTACTATAACAATAAACAATTTATTTCTTATTCATTTTATTAATCGATCACTGAATGACATCTGAACTTTCAACTTAAAGATCTTATTATGTACATGAATAACGTGATCTCCACGGTTCATTTAATACCCGTATACGACTATATGATCGATCGTATGATTATATATGATTGGATATCCTACTTTAAAAGCTACCACACTTTCAGGTGCGCTCAAATGCCAATTATCTCTCTTTATATAAATGTATGTATATATACCAGATTTATAACTTTTACCACATTTTTTGTTGTTTAATTCTTATTAATTTTTAACAGGAAATATTTTTTAACCATGTTATGAACTTATGAATTTAATGAGATATATTTCATTTGGTACACCTACGATCTATATACTTAAGTGACAGGTTGTTTTACGTTTTGGTGCGTATAATATAACATGCGATCGGTATCTTTTGATATAAACGAAATAAAAAAAAAAAAAAAATAGAAAGAAAGAAAGAAAAAAAAACAAGGTAAAGTAAAAAGTAAAAATAAAATAATAAAATCATATAATAAACAGAGTCTTAAAATAAATGATCTGAAAATGATACAATGATGTCTAGAAGAGATCGAGTGTAAAGTGATCGCGGGATTACACACATAGAGAAGAATTTTTTTATTTTTTTTGTAATGCCATGAGAATGGGAACCGTTCATCAGTTGTTTTAAATGTACATATAAATAAATGTCCATCTGTATTTTTGATAATTTTTTTTTTATTATTTGAATATCTCAAGGTATGTTTGTTATGCCATTAAATTTTTTTGAAAGGTTAATGTGATTAATAATTTATAATTAAGTTGTGAACCAAAACAATCTTGAGCATGTGAAAATGACATTATTGAATCTGATTTTATTAATCAATTTTTTTTTATAGATTTATCTTTGTATGTAATATTAAAAAATTTATTTATTTGGTACAAATATTTATAAAGGCACAGTTCATGTATTCAAACCATAAATGATTGAGAAATGTTGAGAATTCATTTTTAATTATTCAGTTCTATTTTTTTTTTAAATATGTAAGTATACTTAGGTATAGGTTAAAAGAAGTGAAAATTGATGAATTTTGCCGAAATTTTAATTTTTATAATTGTTTTTTTTTATTGAATTTTTCAAGCTACATTTAACTATAAATATTACCACAATTCAATTTTTTTGGGAAGTTTAGGGGTTGGTTGTAATAAATTTTAGGTTCTAAAAATCAAATGTCAGCTCCTATGAATTTAAGTGAAGTAGTGAAAAATACCATAAAATGATAACCATAACTTTCTTCTGCGATCACTAGTATTTTTATCTTTTTTGCACCTCAATGTTTATTATTATTATTAACAGGTTAAAATACCAAGAATATTATTTATTAGGTTTTCGGGTGTTTGTCTATAATACATATTCGAAAACAACAGTAAAAAAAACATAATATAAATAAGTTAAGCGGTAAAAGTAATAAAATAATAATTTAGTATTTAGTTGGTCCCAAAATGTTTAAAAATAAATATTTTATGTAAGAAAAGGTTAATTTTCGAATGACATTGAATTTGTGAATGAAAATTTGTGTGGAAACAAAAAAGGAACGATAAATTTGTGTAAAGTTTTTTTTATGAAAATTGGTTGAAGTTATGTATCCTTCGATTATGTTGGATATCTGAATTTTCAGTGGTTTCCCAGAAATTTCATTTTAAACCAAAATTGTAAATGGGAGAAAAATCTATACATAGCCATACTGCCTCAGGCGATTACACTTGCTATCCTTTCAGAATCTATATTGACATAATATACAAACCAAGTTAATATATAGCATATATATAGGCGTATATATGGTACGCGTCTGATACACTATTAAAAAGCTGTAAAACGATTTAATGGTCAAAGTCAATAAACCAAAAAGCCTCATATTGTTACACCTTATCAACCCCACAGCAATTCGTTGCTTTCTAAATGGTTTTTTATTGTTTAATGTATCGTGGTGTTAACACTTTCTTTATCTGCGGCTACGTTTGAATAATTTTGTATACCGTTTAGTTATTAGGTGGAGGCTCTTAATAGAATATCATCGTATACATATGTACATAATACTCGTATACAACCATATCTCTGGTAATAATGTTTTACCATCAAAAAATTGTCTGCATTATATAAACATTGACCGAGTTCGACCACCAAAAGTGCTGTTTTTACCTTTTGCTGTAAAGTAATTTGGACCCAATGGTGATGGTCTATAGAGAGGTATGTATATTGAACCTATAGATAGATGAATGCAGTCAGTCAATATATATTTTACCAATAATATCGTTCAAAATATAATATATAGAAATTTACCTACAGCAGATTAATCTATTCTGTGAAATTTCTATTAGTTTTTTTTTTTTTATATATTTATATTCGAACACACATTAATTGGTGGGCGGGTGACCATTAGAGGTTCACTCTCTGACATATGGACTGTTTTGGGACTGAAAAAAAAAATGCTGGCAAATTAACATCTTAATTTTGTGGAATTATTTATTATACACCATGGACTATGTGAAACGGTTCTGATATTATTTTATTGGCAATAAATTTTTTCTATTGAATTTAAAATTGTTTTTTTTTTTTTTCATTTAAGGTTTATTATAAACAGTGAATTGCACTAAAACCATCTGGTAGGTCCAGTATGATAAAAAAAAAAAAATAAAATAAAACGGACGAGGTCACATACGCATTTTAATTTGTAATATTTTTTTCCTTTACATTTTTTGCTGGTTTTATTTTTTATTTTATACAAAACCTGTACGTTTTGTCAGTTCTTAAGTTGAAACTGCAATCAATTTGTTTGCACATGTCATACCAATAGTTTGTAGCCACTTTTCATGTTAAACAACGTTAGCCTTCAAGTCGTGACTGGTCACTTTTAAAATGACGTCAAGTATGCAGTTTTACATAGTTACCTACATGTATGTGAACAAGTAAGTAGAAGGAAGGATATTCTATACAAATAAAATGAATGGTTTTTTTTCAAGTTTCTTTATTTTAATTTTTTTTTCTTCCTTCCCTGTTGTGTCTTTTGTAAATTTTTTTGGCTAGATAAGTCTAGAAGATGCTAATACTGAATACCTAATATATATGTACTTAACGTAATATTCTTCCAGTGAAGGTGAGAGAGTTAGAGAATGGAGGGTTCTGGAGTACCCAATGTTTAATATAAAAAAATGCAGTTGCTACCACTTTTGCTCTTCTCAATTTTTGGGAAACAAATAGTGTAACAAATAAATTTTTGATTTTATAAAAAAAAAAAAAATTGGAAAAGTGATAGGAGCCATACCCTATACTTTAATTTGTCTTTCAAAAATTTGATTTATTATCATGCCAAGATATAAATTTTCTAGAACAAGCAACAGAAAGAAAAAATATTCAATTTCCCTTTGCTATAGCTCAGATCGTTCAAAAGCCTCATTTGATCTGGGATGAAACAGCTCTTTAAAAGTTGGAACTTTAATTTGTTTTCAAGTTGTCCGTAGAATTGATAGAGATAAGTATACTGATTGAGATTTGTTTTTAAACTTATACTCATGATCTATATGTTAACTCAATTTTCTCATACAATAGTTGATGAAATATTGATTTTTTTCCCTTCAACTATTATATGAGCTCCCCTTAAATGCCGTCAATGAATGCTAAAGACCGTACGAATTTAATACAAAAGCCGCCAAACAAACTTGTAAGAATAATATGAACAATCACTTAGCGTCGACCCTGAGGTTAATTTGATTTAATATAATTGACTTTCATCTCTGAAATGAACAAACTGCAGCTCAACATGACATACAAGGGGTTAATACTAAACAATTCTCTACCTGCTCAATTTCTTTTTATAGTTAATACAAAACTATACCTTTTCTTTGGCTATTCATTTATTTAATTTGATTTTCAAGAATAAACCCTCGGCATTGTATAGTCGGTTTGATTTACCATGATATAAAACGGAGGATCAAAAAATAGTAAGCAGAATATTGCCTTATAGTAGTACATACATACATACATAAGATATATCTAGGAGGTATTATATATAGAAATGAAGAAAAGGCCAACTCACTAAACACTAAATGTTACTTAACAACATAAATGGAAGAAATCTACCGATCAATTGATTTGGAAGGCGTTCTATAATATTGTTGGTTGAATTGAGTGTTTAGATAAACATCAGTTTCGATATAGGAGAACAATGATACATGCATTTAAATGCAGATACATTGTATCTATTGTGTGGAAGCATTTAAACCTATTCAGAATTATGTTTACGGGTTCACATCATAGAAAAATTTTCTTAATAGGGATACAAAAAAATAGAAGATTTTAGGATTGTTTTTTTTTTTTTTTTTTGGATGTAATTTATTTGGGGACAAGGAACGACTGAGTAATCTGATGCAATTAATTTTGGTCATTTTAAAAATTGGTCATTTTGTTTCTGAATAGTTTTTCCAACCGGGTTTTATTTAATTTTGGGATATTAGATTAAAATAACTAGTCTTGTACGAAAGAAGTAAAAAACATCTAATGTTGTTTCGCATTAGGTTAAGGATAATTCTTAAAATAATGGCACAAAATTTGAACAATTGTCATGATCAAACAAAATTATTGACGTACTAGATTTAAGTAGCTAACATTCATTAATGGGTCTCTCAATTATTTATATAACACATACATATATGAAAAAAGCTTTTATTTTTTGTGTTGAACAGTCAAAAAACATAAGATAACTTGAGCTATTGTCCAAGAGTCCAAGTAATGATTTAAAATTAAGCAAAATATAGCCAAAATGTTTCAAAAAGGCTGACAAACAGAGATGGGTACATAAAATAATTCAATTTTGACATTTTGATTAAATAAATTTCGATAGGGAACAAAAAGTAATAGATCTCAATAAATTTAACTTAAGATCATTTTTATGATACTATGAATTATAATTTCTATCACTACAGGAATAAAACATCTCGTGCTACATACGTATGTTGCATACCAATAACAATAAGTCAATTAAAGCACATGCCAATGTCAAGCAAAATGTAATAAATTTCCTATTTTGATATTTTTTTTTTTTCTGTGTGCCATTTAAATGTTAATTAAATAGAGAATTATTTCAGCAAAAATCAATTTAAAAGTCTTCCCAAATTGCTCTCGACCAACAATAAATAAAATTTTAAACGCACATTAATCGGAACCCATATCATATACATATGCACATCGTATAGATATAATTTCAAGAGAAAAACATAGATATATTCATCTGTAGTCAATCTCACTTCCCATTTTACCTTTTGCCATCACAAAATGCCGACATTTTGTTAAACAGAAATCGTTATTATTTAGAAAATATAAATGTCAATTCTGAATTCCGGAACGAAATGCCTGATTAGAATACCTGAAATATAGTTTTTTGACAGTTGCAAACGTTTATAAGATAGCACCGATATGTCTGGTTGACTGAACATCAAACTACCATGATATTTATATGTAGAAGACGGCGGCCGTTCATTAATTAGGTATATCTCTCTATTGTGTAAAAGGCGCGAATAATTTGGAATGTTTTCACATAATTTATGTGTAATATTTTTTTTTTTTTTGCACTTTTAATGGTTGAAAATGTTATGTTTCAAGGCAATTATGTTTCAAAAAGAATCGGAGGGGTATATTAACGTCAACAAAAAAAGACAGTACATAACTTTGAGGTGAGTGCATAAACACGTATCAACCATCAGAGAGTTCATAAAAACCTGATAGACGGTCCAAATAAAATTAAAGCCTATTTAATATGCATCAAACGAGCCGAAAAAAAAACACTAATATTGAATTCCAACCGTATAGTATAGTGAAGAAGTAAGAAAAAAAAAATATTTAACACATCTCTGAAAGTTTCATAACATTTCATTAAGTACATAATCGGACCTTTTAGATTTTTGACGTCAACATTTGGGTTTACTTCATGTATTTTCCATTTATGTTTAAACTGGCATATGATTAAAGTTAATGATTTTCAAACAAAACAAGAATATTTGTTTGATTTAATAATAATATTCGGGTTGTGTGTTAGATTCAGATTTTTTTTCTTTTTCTTGTAATATGCTGGTTACAATAACAGCCAATGTGCTGGAAACACTAATTAACGCACATCATAGATAATTATGATCGAAACTTAATTTATTATTTTTTTTTTTTAAACTTGACCTTATTAATAAAGTGTTAATTGCATGGATTATTTAGAATAATTAAATACTTACGGCGTCCAGAACCACTGTTGTCGTTGGCTAACACCTTTCCGTCGGGTGTTAAACCAACAAATCGACTCGCACATTTCGAATAGAGATATACTTGGTTCGTGTTGCATAGTGCTCCCGCAATCACCACCTGAAAATGGAAAGAAATTAATTAATAAAAAGTTAAAATTAAATTTTTTGTTCGTTAATTAATTTAAAAAAACACATCAATCTAGATTGAAGAAAATGAAACTTTCGAAATCTCAAAAAAGTTAAAATTCGTATCACTAAACCAAACGATAAATGTCCGAATATTTGATAAGGACGCGCTGGTAAGTTTTTTGTATCTTTACATCAGATTATCTCCAATAAAACAATAGCCAAATCGTATATCAGTTGTATGTGATTCAAGATGTTTTAAGACAGAAATATCAATATCCCCTTTCATAATGGGAACAAAGTTCATAAACCAAGGATTATAATGGCTAAACGATAGACAAGAAATCTCAAAATTGCGCAAATTTTAAATTTCCTTTCAAAAGAAATGGTAGAAAAGCGATACATCATACCAAAAATAAGTCTTCATATCGAAATATAATTAGTGTGAACAATTCGATATCACATACAGTGGTGTGCAAAAAAATTAGTGTAAAGCATATTTTGTATGGAAAAGTCGAAATTTAGTAATTTCTCCTACTTGTTAGGATTGTTATCTGGGAAATATGTTAATTAATGCAATTATTCTTTATTTTTAAATGCTAATATTTTCTGAAAATGTGGACGGGAAATAAGGACAGTTGCAGGATTTAAGGATGTCTGTTGTGCAAAATAATAAGTGCGGCAAATTATGAAATACCTCATATGGTTTTATAAATTAAAGAAATCTATTACAGGCATTCTTAAATCCTACAACTGTCCTTATTTCCCGTCCATATTTTCAGAAAATATTAAGATTCAAAAATAAGGAATAACTGCATTCATAGATTTCTGAGATATCAATCCTAAGTAGGAGAAAAAACTGAATTTCAACTTTTTCATACAAAATATGCCTTACACTTATTTTTTTGCACACCATTGTATCATAATGTAAGTTTTTTTATAAGATTTCCGTGCCTTGTTTTTGGAGTCATATGTATGTATATGTAAAGGTAAATAATGCGTAAAATAGTAAAATATATGCATCAATAAAATACATAAAATTTATTTTCGATATCTTTTTAGGAAAAAAAAAATAAAAAAAAAATCTAATTTACGTTTTGTTGATTTGTTTACATTGATCTATCTATCTATACGTCATGGCTTATCCGCAACAACAACAACAACAGATTCAAAAATAATAATAAAAAAAAAAATCCAACAACAACAACAACAACAAGTAGAATAATGATAGTGTATACATAAATATTATGATTCATAAAAATGTTTCAACTAAATTGATAATACAAAATTCATGTTTCGATTAAATTTAGCTATTTTTTATGTAAATAATCACGTTGTGTCCAGCATCCAGTTTTTTTTTTTCTTCAAATACTATATGATGGGATGGAAGGCACAAGCGCCGAGCCGGGTGTATGTTGTGATATGGAAACGTGTATGAATCATGTGAGATTAAAATCCCTATATACAATAACCGACCGCTGACTGTACAAATAAATGTGTTTAATTTAAAATCTGTGTCCAAATAGAATAATGTCATTGATTACAAGAAATATAAATAAACAAATTATAAATAACTGAATGGTTGACATATCTACCTGTCTATTAAGACAGTTGTCGACAAACTTTTCATATGCTTTAGGTATAAAATATAAAATTGTTTTATATCACATACCGTACAACGTTTCTATAGCATTGGCAACGACTGTTCTTGGTATTAACTATTATAGACTTCGTCTTGGCACAATGATATATTATATGAGACTTCGATGGTAGTACACACACGTATGTACATACATTGTGTCATTATGAATATTAAAGGTATTTAATGTCATTATATGTGATATCATGACCCTTAACTTGACTTTAACATAATATTACTTATTGAAGGCGTCCTTTTAAAGGTATTGTTTAGCTTTGATATTTGCATATATGCGCCGACATAAATTTATTTTATGGCTTATGAAGTACTTATATGTTTGTTCTTGGAACTTGGAATCATTTTTCTTATAAGTACTATGATTGATAGAGGATATGGATATAAGAAGGTGTACTTTTCCATATAATGAGGGTGTTTCGACTGGCGCCTATTTTAGACTGTCTTATGTATTATGTATTAATGTTGTCAAATGGAAAACTTAATTCACTTAGTATATATGCTGATATGTTTATGTTTCTCCTACTTTTACTACATATGTAGGGTAGGTACATTACATTGAATATTATTATATTAGCGTTTAAGTTATTGCTTGCTTTGTGATCGATCAAAGGGAATTTCATTAAAATTTTAATTACAATTTCCCACGAAGCGTCGTCTGATTCCAAATCGAGCAAAACAACAATTGAATCGCATAATATGTAAATTCAATTAGTATTGAAGATTTCAATTAGTATTGCAGATGGACTAAGTATGATATTAAAAATTACTCGTAAATAATGAAAAGTGTATAAACATAAATGTCCCAACTCCAAGACCAAACAGAAAGAACATATGTAATGGTTCCTTGGATGAATCAGTGCGATGAATTAATCGATCGGACTTTGGGTAGCTTCGTGTTGATAAATGTATACGAGTATAAGAATTATAACTATAGGATCTACGACGCTACTGGCCTATTTCAATGATACGTGTTTGATTGACGTGTAGCGGATTTTATAAATTGACATAACATACCTAATATCCAAAAAAAAAAAATTAAAATGAGGAAAATCTACGAATAATTATATCATAAATCATTTACCTAAAGGGTACATGATTCATTCAAGACAACAACAATCTACTATTTAACAGGCGCAATATTTAAAATTCCCCCTTTGGATTTAAATAATTTCTATGGAGGAATAACATTTATAATAAAAAATTACCACTCCCTATTAATTTGCTCCGAGTTTTTGTGGTTATTTTATTGTTGCTGTTGTTGTTGTTGTTGTAGTAGTTATAAGGACAGAGACACATTGTCGATAATTGCAAGTCTCGTCCCTCATAATATTCAGTGACTATATGTATTGTATATGTATGTATATATACTAAGCTCATTATGCACAGTAGTTAAATCACAACTGATTATGTAGAGAAGGTATTATTATTGAAAATGCCCTCCAGGTAAACTTTTCTACATAAAATCTATATTATTATGGTTGTGCTGATTGTATTAAAAGATTAAAATAAATCGTTGTAATGTCGGGTTTTGCTTTGTATATATACAAATAATATGTTATTTGATTTTGTACGCGCTATAAGTAGAGCTTTATAAATTGCCGGCTGGTTAAAGTTGAGGTTATAGTAACAATAATTTTTTTTTCGGTCGTCATTCATTTGAAGAAAAGTAAAAGGAAAGATTATTGAAAGTACATATAAGCTTACTAGAAGATTAAGAAGATAGTAATTATTTTGTGTCTTTTCATCTATCTATAGATACATATATGTATACACCGTTATAGAGTTAATTGGTCGCACAAGTTAATAAATTACTCCTACACTAGGTAAATCGGTTTAATATTATACATTTAATTTGCTTCTTAGGTCGGTTATTCTTATAAATACAATTTGAATTCATTTCAATCGTTTGATTGTAATTCACTTGATTTTTGAGACAGCATTTAAAATTTAAATTAGTTTATGATAAAATGGAAAAATTACTTTAATAATTAATTAAAATTACATTAAAATTAATAAAAAATGATTTGACGTGTACTTAACTGTTCAAGTTTTTCATTCCCAACCGTGATAATAGATAATTATTTCAAAGTTTTTCCAATATTTTCCTTATGTTATGTTGTAATATTGTTGTGGATGTTCTGAATGTGTATATAGTGAATTTTAGATTATGAATTGAGTTGCATTATGCGACATTTTATGTTTCTTGTTAAATGTTCCAAAATAAGTACAATAGTACATACCTACATGTATAGCAGTAACGAATTCTCCTAATATGCAATGAAATTTCCCATTTTCCACTTAACAAAATACGATTTCATACATCATTGCATTTCCACCTTTTTACAAACATTTTGTAAAATTAATTATTTTTGTTCTAAAATTATTGACTTCAGTGACGAATTTTTTATTTTTTATTTCTAAAAGGTATTAAAACGGTAAATAATGGTAATTTTCATGGCAAAAGTTAACGTACACAAATGTGTTAATATTCCTAAAGAGGTTAATTGCAAGAAAATATTGTTCCGAATTTTTTCGTACTAATCTTTTCCAAATGCCCCTCATATATGTGCCAACCCCATTTGATGTCAGTTTTTCAATTTCTGCATTTTTTTTATATATACAATTTATTAAACAATCTCGTATTTTTAAGGAAGATTTTTTTGTGATCTTATTAGAGATATTTAAAATTTGATTTAATAGACATTTTTAATACATTTTGTTTTGAATTTAAAATTTTGGGAACTCTTCCAAACAGAGAATTATATAATGCGATGCAAGAACGAAATTTTAATCTTCATCTCCACTAAAGCACCATAATATTGCTTGTATGTATAGTTTAATTTCTATAAATAATCTAAATAACAATCGCAAACCACAAATGTCCAAAACGGAAATCGTTTGCCAATTTACATCTCATTCATGTTATCTTTTAGTACAGAACATTTCCCACAATATTCCATTTTTTCCATTTCATCAATATTTTATGTAAGCCGATTAGTAATATCTATCCTTTATCCAATGTGGTACATTATATATGTATGTACCTATATACAATATGTAACGATTATATAATATATGTACTCTACATATGAGAGTTAATATCAAATATTTTAGCTATAGTTTTTGACGTTCATCGAGAATGAATGGACATTATCGAGATATAACAGTACATCGTGCATTAATAGAATAAACGCCTATGGGAAGTCTCACAATTTTGCAATATTACCTCACTTTATTATTATAGATCATAATACGAGTATATAATGAATAGTAGATCAAATAGACAGATAAATTATGTGTAATAATTGAGCTATTAAATTTTCAAAAGATTTTTCTATTTTCATAACATTAAAAATGTTTTGTGGCAAATCATTAGATTTTTTTATCACCAGTACGTTTACAAAAAAAAAAATATTTATTTTATATCATAAATGCAAGTTTACTCTAGGTGATTAGCATCGAGCGTACATTTATGGTAAAAAATATAAAATTCAATTTCTTATAAAAGTTTTGAAAAAGTACTACAGTAGAACCTCATTAATTCGGACCCCATTAATCCGAACAGTAATAAAGAAAAAAAAACAAAAAACGAGACTAAATTGTAAGTGTGAAACTCATGCAAACTACACATTTATCGCGCCTCTATTATTCTTGTAAGAGAGTGCGTGAACGTTAAAGTTACTTTGATCATCTATAGGCCATGCCACACGCTGTTGTCATTGGGCGCCAAAAACAGGTTATATAGGCAAAACGTATGTAAGGTAAAGGGTAAAATTGCATATAAAACCTGTTTTGGGCGCCCAATGACAACATCGTGTGGCATGGCCTATTGTTAATCAATCTCCTCGCTTTACCAAACGCTATCTCAAATTAAATGTTTAGCTTTATAATGTGCTACTATATATCTGGCTCTGAGTTACGCTGATCGATTGAAAATATTTTTAACATATCAATTTCTAGCGATATTTTGAAAAAAAAAAATTTTTATATGAAATAACGGAATTCGGACACTACTGCAACGTTTAAACTAAAAGTCTTAACCACGTTGATATCATAATATGTACATGTCACATGCCATACACAAAGAGAGAGCCATACACAAAGAGAGAGAGAGAGAGAGAGAGACATGAAAAGAAAAATTCTGTGGATCCCTAGTGGAACGTTTTATAAAAAAATTAAATCATCATGGAATGTGAAATATTTCAAATTACAAATTATATTGGACACGCCCACTAGAATCGCTATACAAACCACATCATTAAATTATATTTAAAAAATAAAAAAAAAAATTATTTTCGGGTGCGATAACCTAACAGCTTCTTTTCTGCCTTTTTTTAAAAACTAAAATTACTTAAACTGCATACTTAATCGACTTTAACTGGGCCAAAAAATGATGTATTTATAGTAAAAATACATAATAATGACGAAAAACATCTAATTTATTGATAGAAAGTTTCAATAAATATTTTTTTTTTCTTTATCAAAATATATATAAAAATAAAATACAAATCAAATACATTAAGTGTCACGATGGAATGTCAATATTGACATTATTATATATATGAGAATGTTAAATAATAATAATTAACTATCATCGTCGTCGTAGATAAAATTAATTTATAAAAAAAAAGAAGAAATAACTTAAGTCATTAAACGGCTAATGCATGATTGTGCAACATTAAAATATAATAATTTTATTTACAAGTGGAATTGTTTGTGAACTCTGTCTGTTTATAGTACCAATCATCTTCCATATTCAAAGTACCCTCTAGGTGCAATTACTGTCTATATGGTGCAATTCGTAATCTTGCGTGTTGCATGATGCAATGTAAAGTGTTAATATTCATCGATACTTTATTTCAATGATGTAGGGTAAATTGGATTGAAATGGACCACCGGGTGTGTTATGACACGCAAATGGTTAAGAAATCAATAAACGTTTGCCATTATCAGGCTATTAAATGGAAGTTAATGTTAATGAATGTGTTCTCAGACAATATCTACATACATGGGCGCGGATTTTACTGGAATTGGAAAATGGCGTATAATTATGGAAATTAGCTACTAAAGAGAACTAGATCCTTCCGAATGCGGTATAGTTCGGTTAAAACTAAAAATAAGACATTAGTCTATCGAAATATAGTAATTGACAGTATTTTTGGAATATCATTGCCATAAATGAGTCTTCAGTTGACAACATTTTAATATTATTAGCATTAAATTTTAATTTCATAGTATGCATAAGTGTATTATATGTACATTAAAGATTTTAAGGCAACAAATAACATTTTTTTTTTAATAATATTAAATATCTGTGTGTGGTGTATTTTTTAAAAATATAATTTACATATTTATGTGTTTCTTTTCATCATATATGGTATGATTCAGTCAACATTTTAAAGATTAAATAGAAATATTATTCAAGACGCCCGGCATATGTATTTAATTTTTGAGTGCCTCTCTCTATATCCAAACTATATACATTTTTGAGTTACAAAAATGTATTCATAATTGCTTTTATATGCCATTTCCATGGCGCTGTCAAATTAGGAAGAAACAGCATGTTCATAGCCCTTAATGACAACTTGCGCATCCCACCATCACTTAGCATCGTCTCTATATAGGCAAGCACGCATATTAGACTATAAAAGTGCAATATGGACATTCCTCTTAATTATATTCATAGATATGTTAATTTTAACAGTATTTTATTACTTAATTTTATAACGTGTTTTACGTATTCACATAAATAAACATTTAAATACATATGCGCAGAGAGATAGTATAGAAAAGGGGATATTATCGACAAATATGCGCGCTTTTTTTAAATATTACATTTTGTAATTCTCCATAATTCTGAAATTTACGACGTGATTTTTATTTAATTTAGATTTTTTTTAAACATATTTTTTTTTATGTATATTTTTATTTGCATGCTAATGACACCCATTGCGTTGGTAATCGCGTGCCGCTTAACAATTTGCAAGAAAATAATCGCGCACAATTTGTTTTAAAATCCAATAATCGCACAGTTTGTGTTTTTCTGATTTATCTACAATATCACGGTTTCTTTTGCTTCTGATTATTGGATATCATAAATTGTTGTTTTTTTGAAGACTCTATTTGAAAAAACATGATAATCTTTCAACAGTGCTTCACGCAAATGTTATGACTTTGTTTATGTTTATATTATAGAATAAAGAATCAACATTTTTTTTTTTTGTTTGTGAATTGACTAATTTTTTTTTTATCTGAAATACAGGTTAACCCTGTGAGGATATTTATGATATATCTACTATCAAAAAAATATATACTTCTTATGTATAGCTTCAGGCACCTGTGTTCAATATTTATTGTTATTGTTACCGACCTGTAAATATTACAGTGAACTTAATAAATAATCAGCATTCAAATATAAAAAAAATAATTTATCATCTAAGTGAGTTATATCATAAGATAAAATGTGATTGATTGGTGGCTAGGAATTTTTATGAATAATATATAAAATACAGTCAGCTTAAACTAACATCTTAATGTCAATGATATCTTAAGAAAATATAGTAATCGGTCAATCGTTCAATTAGAGAGGAGACAGTCAATAAACCATATAAAATGTTTAGTACTTATTGTACTTAAAGGAAAAATTATACGCTTAAACAATAAATGATACTAATTTTTTGTAATTTATTATCTTAGTTGAATCAGTTAGAAAATACTGCAGTCTCGCAGTCTCTGTGATTATATATATGTAAAGACAGACTCTCTATAGGCTAATTAGATTATGATATTTCATTAGTATTTTTTTTTTAAATATTTTTTCATTTTATATAAAGTAAGAAATAACAGATTTGATGAAATTTATGGTAAAATCGTTTTTGAGCTACGGCCGTTTAACCGGAACGTTGATTATGGGACGGACATGGATATTTTGACTTCAAATTTCACGAGAAAGACAATGGGCGTTACAAATTCCATACTAAAGTTATAATATACACTTTGATTAACATCATACGGGTATAAAAACTCCGAAAACCAAATAAGATTTTTCTCTTTTCACAATTCCAACTTTCTTGACAGACCTCTTTGCTGCTAATGATATTTGAGCATTTCAACAATGATTTGAATTTGTTTAAATTTTAGTACTAAATTGATGAAACATTTTTTCATCATAAATTGTCAAAAAATATTTAATTTTGTCTAGAGGTATGTCAGTAAGTTGGAGAACTGTAGTCCTTTTGCTCAAATATCAATTGTTTTTGAAATATTATTAACAAATTATGGGTTTACATTTATTAAATGAATATTAAGTTATTAAAGAAACCGAATTCCTTTCATATTCAACATTAACATTATAATAACTGTATCGAAAATAAAATCTTCAACAGAAATATAATAAGACATCAACTTACAAAATAAAGATATTTTTTTGTATGTGGATACTGAAGGAAATTAAGACAAATCAATGTACAAAAGAGTATGTAATTATAAAACACACGAACGCCTTCTGAAAACACGCAACACCAAAAAATCTGTGTTAATTAATTCATGCAATTATACATATGTGTAAAAATTTCTCAAAAATAAAGCCACTGGCGCCTTAACACATATAAAAATATAATAGCCCAAAAATAAAATAATTTTTTTTCAAAATGACAAGAATTCTGATTTAAATGTTTAAATTTAAACCCAAATCAAATCGAAATGAATTTTTATTTTCATATAATGTAGATATGTATATGTATATGTATGTATATGTATGTACGTAGGTATGTAGAAGCGGCTTTGGCGTATATATTTAAGAACAAAACGAAGAATAAAAAAGAAAAAAATTATTGAAATTTTGTAAATTAGTCGCTTGAATTAATTTATTCATAAAATCTGGTTTAATATTTAAAATTAATTTTAACGTGCTGCGATAATTGTTATTTATTAACTGATAATCGAATTTCACTTTTCGATTTAGACTTTATTTCCATTATGTTGATTGTACCATTTATTTGACCATCAAGGAAGTGGCTTTTTTTCTCTTCGACATTTCTTACTTCTTTTTCTTAATTGCAATCATTTATTATTTTATTGATTGGTTTTACATGAATTGGGCAAAGATTGGTTATTAATGTATGCAAATTAACTTAATAATATGGGCAACTGAATGTTTACTGGTTTATACAAATGGATTGTTGCACGAATTTTTTTGTAAATTAATTTGTTATCGAATCCAAAATGTTTTGTTTGACTTTAGCAATTAATTGACGATAGTTAGATAATAATTGTGTTGTAAACAAGATAATAATTTATGGTGTATCATTTTTTTGGTATAGCTTAAATTAATTTTTGAAAAAAGGCACCTCAAAAGACAAGTCATTTTTATTGATAGCATATTTGAAATATTTTGAAATAACTGTATAAAAAATAAATTTTGGACATTATCAATCAACCTACTTTTTCTTGTACAAAAATGAATTTTAATTATTTTCTCCAAATTCGATACCAAAAACTATAAGTAACAAATAATTGGTAGGTAAATATTTTTATAAATTATGAAATCTACAAATTTTGACAATACCTACTAAAAAAAAAAATTATTAATTAATTAAACAATTCTTAATAATAAATATTTTGTCTTTTTTACAGGAGAAAAAAAAAGTATAACCTCCAAAAAAAAGGAGGACATAGATATATAGGTATTTTGGTAATAAAATTTCTGGTGGCATCTGGGACATTTTGGAAAACTACAGATTTTCAATCTTTATATATTGCCTTCAAAGTATGAAACGAGGATAGAGAAAAAGAAATCAAAACGGATTCATTTAAAATGCTCTTTACATTTCCACAGATATCAGTGTCTGCAGTGGAAAATTGTCTAGTTATTAATGATAAAATACAGCAAGTAAGCACATATGTATGTATATGTATAACAAAATTACTCTGCCATATGTATGTGATTATACTGCACCCATAAGTTTTATAAATATTTAATCAATAGAAGTCAAAACATTGATAAGACTTTGTTATTTGTACGTACATACATATTCTTAAACTTAATATGAGAATGGTATTCAACCCTTCATACATAACGTGTAGTATGAATGACTGCCATACATAAAAAATACTCGTAAAACAAATCACCGTACACCACGCAATGCATTTTTAATTGAATTGAAATCACTTCTTGTTAAGTATGAGTCAAGTCAAGTCTATAAGAAAACACAATGGGCAGAAAATTTATTAAATAAAAGGTAATTCATGTAAAAATAAATTAAATTTGTATTTGAGAACATATAAATATATTTTCAGGTTCTTGTTCACAGAGATTTACATTATGGTTGATTATCGGTTTTTTTTCCTTTTACTAACATTTGATGGATTTTAGTTTTTTGCTTCCACATACTCACTAAATAAAGTGATAAGCAGAAAGGACACATTTTGAAAACTTAAAATGTGATTTTTTTGTGATTTGTACACGTTTTTGACATTTCGAAATATAAAATTATTAAAAAAATTTGGTAGTAGGCAAAGCGTAGTAATTCACCACTTAGAACCCACCATTAAATACAAATCAGTCTTTTTTTTCCCTTGTTTCTCGACCTTAACCTTAAAATTATTATATAATGTCTCTTTTATGGCTATTATGGCTACCAATTGAAGAGCCTTTTAACTAAAATTGTGAACTTATAGAACTTTTTGACATATTTTTTGAAATTATAAAAAATCTCTACTTATTTTCTGTCAAAATAAAAATACTCTAAAAAAGATATTTTATTTTTATTAAGTATTGCAAGCTTTTTTTAAAATTTAAAAATTCGTACTTAAAGTACCCCTACTTTTTACAACAAAATGTTAACATTGGCCACATCGCTACCATATGGCGTCAATATATAAATAAAATACCTCCATCAAGTTATTACTAATTAATTCGTTTATTTTATTAAACTTGAAATTGAAGAATTGTGGTGATTAATAACGTTTTTATACTTGTACCTACATAAGGCTTCTTTTTTGTGTACGTTCAATTACTTGTCGCTATTAAACCACGTAAACTGTTAAAATCGGATAAAATACTGATTTCAAATTTAATTATCGGTGTATTTATATGCGAAAGACATCATAAAATGTCCATTTTATTTTAATAAATCATGTTGAATTAATGGTTTTTCTGTATTTTAACTATGGTAAGTATGTGATAATTAGCATGACTTCAGAGTAAGTTCAGTTAAGTGAGTTATAATTTAAAAAATGATCATTTTTATTATTATTTTAATATTGTCAGGTGAATTATTAATGTTTTTGTTGTAATATCGGGTAATATAAATATTATCATCATGTTTTCTATTTCAAGTGTTCTTATATTCATTCATATATATTACTCCTTTTGTATATATTTGAGTAAATGTTATCTTAGGTAATTAATAAAATTATTTTATTTACATAGTTTAAATCCAGTGTTGATTTATACATTTCACTTTAATCAGCACAAATAGTTTTTATCTTTGATTTATGTGTAGGAAACGTTTTTTAGCATATTTGTTTTATTGTCTAATGTCTAAGTTAAGGTGTCTGATAATAAAAAATATAGCATTTTTGAAACGGAAATTATGTAAATACTCGTAATATCGTATCTGCCCAAATTTACTTGTTTATAATATAACTAAAATTTGTCCACCCTCCAAGTATGGATTTTGTAAGAAAAGTTCTTTAATTTATTATATTATTATATTATAAAATACCTAATTTGTTAATGGTAAATGTAAATGTTACACGAAGAAAATCAAATTACATTTGCTACATATGTATTTATTACCAAAATTGGTACCTATTTTTCAACCCAATGATTGTAAGCCAATTTGAAATATTTCAGAACAATTCTGAATATGTCTTGTGATGGGGTTATTTCATATATCTGTTAAACGGAATCTCGTATTAGTTTGCTACATTTGTTACATTTGTTATGTTTATTTCAATTGTTATCAGTTTGTTACCAAAATCTGGTGTAACAAATTCGAAAAAAGTGTTACTTTAACAACCATTGTTTTAGTTAATTAATTGTAGGTTATCAGAATTTTTCATCAATTGATCGCCTAGAAAATTTAAGATTCGTATATGAAAAGATAATGTGAAATTATCTACTTAATTGCTTATTTGCTTAAACCATAAAATTTACTTTCTTACAACAACAGAAAATATTTTAAAAATAAATTCTGTTACACACAATGCTTTTTAGAAACAGTGGCTGCTGCTGCACTGAGTCTAACAAATTGTGAATATGAAACGTGAAGAATTGCCGGATCTCAAGTTTCATACAATGGAACAGAACATATTATAATGTACATACATATATATAGTTAGATAGATATATATTTATATTCATTGGGCACAATAATCAAAAGAAGAATGATACAGAATTGCAGGAACATAACGTATAATATAACACGTAACCAATCTCAATGTTTCAGTGTTTTTTTTAATATTTAAATACTATGTATATAATACAAAATACAACATGGAACAAGGAAGAAACTGTATATCTGTCATACCTATTTATAAGTGAAATGGAATTTAAAACTCTGACTATAAAGAGGTGTAATCACTTGAAGTAACAATGAGACAGAAGATTCTTAACCCAAATAATTGCGATGAGAATGCAATGAATGCAAAGCTTTATGACGATGACCTAGATTTAATGATGTACTTTTTGCTCAACAAAAAAAAAAGGTTCTTCATAAATGACATCAGGGTCAAATGAATGTAGTATTCGAAGCGATCAATATGATGGCACTTGGAGATAATAAATATTCAAATACTCAAAGTTAAATTGTTCATTAGCGGGCAAAAGTTTTCTATCATCATACAATTCTAGTACACACAATTTGTAGCCGGATGACATATTATGTAATTTACGAGTCTCTTCAAATATAAGGCTATGCATAAGCCTAGTTGATATCCTTTAAGTGTTAACATGAACTTCATCATAAGTATGTATATATCTATATATGAAATCTAGTGTCAACTTTATGTGTCTGGCAACAAATTGAGTGACATTATTGTTTCATAAAATTGTTCGTTGGAAAGTAGTCCTGCGGTCAATTATGTAGCAGGATGTAGGTCTTAAATTCCAATAACACTAAAACAAACATTTTAAATAATATACATACATTAAAAATCAAGAAAATTACTTAAAAAAGATTAATTTTAATTTTTAATTAGACTTAGTAGCAAAAACGTTCTTTTCCTCAATCGTATAAAGACAAGACAAGAATTTTTAATAAAAATACATCAATAAAGTACTTAAAATATGTATGCCAAACATTTGTCCAGAATAAAATTAAGCACACACCTCTAAACAAAAATTCTTTTCTGCCCATAAAAAACCATAAGGAAGTTATTATACTTGATGTAAACATAAAACCTTGTCCCAAATAGTTTCGATTTTTATTAATGCAATTATGGTGCATGATTTATTGCTCACGAATTGTTTACTGTGTGTATACTGTATGTGTATATACACAAAAACCACTCATTTCCACGGTAGTTGTTAAAGTTAAAATGCTAATTTTTGTTGTTTATTTTTATTCTTTAATTTACAAACACGATCAATTATGCATTAACATTTTTTACAACAATGCTTAACAGCTCAAAAAAACAAGTACATAAAAATTCGACAGATAATTAACCTTTTATTATGACTGACTAATAATTTAAATTAATTTGTTATAAATGTTGTTATATTGACGGTTTTGTTGTCAATAAAATTTTTAATTTATTATCGATTATTGTTGACTTAATTTGGTTTTATGACTGTTTCAATAGGTAAATATTTTTTTTTTATTAGTTATTTTCAAGTTAAAATATTAACTCAAAACTGAACTAAAGTTATTTTTTTTTTATTTAATATCCAAGGGCATGTTATGACAATCTTCATATGTGTGAATGTCCCTAGTAATTAATGTCACTAGTTTTATCGATTAGCGATTGTAATACCTTAAGTCAAATATTGTCAAAAATACTACTATGGATTCGGAGGAACTGTATCCAACTGTATGCCAGTGGCGGTTGTATAGTACCAGGGTGAAGCCATATAAGAAATATTGTAAGACATATAATTTATTCTTAATGAACTTATTGTGATGTCACATATTTTAGAGCAGGGTAGCCTATCGGTTAGAATAGAATACAAAAGTATTTATTTCGATCTGATATAGAATCAAAGAATTTCTTATTTATTTGAACTATGGCCTTGGATTGAGTATAGTCGACATAAATGTACAATCGGTAGAGGAAAAAACACCACGGACCGCCACTTGAATTTTTATCTTTTTAGTAATATTAATTCTTTTAGATTAATATAGAGGTACAGTAATATATCCAATAAATATATAGGTTTTCGACAAACATTCAGTTAGTGAGTTTTACCTATTAAACGACAATATGGCTAGTAGTTACTAGTTAGATAATCAATGTTTTAGAAAATACATTCATTTGCTATATAAATTTGAAAAGTCATCAAAAAACAATCTCATATCTATATTTATAATATATGCATATAAGACTCAATCAATATTCAGCACATCCAGATGAAATGCTGGTGAATCAATAATACAAAAAAAAAATGTTACTGAGTCACATTTGCATGAAAGCATTATTAGGTCATATTTTCCGTTTAGTCTAGAGAAACCCACACGTCTACTTTAATCGAGATGAGAAATACTATCTGGTTTACCAGAGGCAATAAAAATGTCAAGAAACAAAAAGCCGCCAGGGAAAAAAGACATTTGATGGTTCATGTGGAAATCATGTAATATGTAAATACATACCAAAGATGCTTACACAAGATCCGAAGAAGCTTGAATATAAAACTTATCTAAAATAGTCTAGAAATCGATTGCTCAAGAAAAAACCAATCGTCTTTATATTTCTCAAAAAGTTATACATTTATATTGAAACATACTAATATATCGCGCGTCACATAACTAATCCGTTGAAATTAAAATTCTTTGGAATCCAGTCACCGGCAGTAAGAAATTTTCTTATAGATAATTAAAACATTTGTATTCACACAAGATTTGTTTTTATATTCAAAAAAAAAAAAAAAACCTTGATGCGCTGGCACGCTAGTATGCACTGTATGTATAGTTAACTGCAAACGATGAGCAGCAATGATTTAAGATATTTTTCTTTTCTTTTACGAAAAGTACCCCGAAAGACTAATTGTAAATGTTCTTCCATCTGTATCTCTACAATTCTACATGCATATATGTATTGTATATTCATTTTGTTACATAATCAAAAAAATCGACGTTAACTCTGCGGCATAAGCAAACGAACATTACTTTAAAAATATTTATGCACAACTTGCACGCAAGTTTCAAGTTTTTTTTATTTTAATAGTCTCTCAAGTGTTTTTCAAGTCGCAAGCAATTGTTTTTTGGCGATTTCAAAATTTAATTGGAAGTCAAGGTGGATCTCATTTATATTTATTTTTGGTTTATGGTGATTTAGTTTTTTTTTATGTTTATTTAATGTCATTAATATCGCATAATTATAAATTAATATTGATACAGTTTCTTAAATTTAATTTAATTAGCATAATATTTAAGTTGAAATAAATATTGTTTAATTATACAAATACGAAAAAAAGTCATTTTTATGGAATTCGATTCAATAAAAGGAGCAGTAAGTTTAATCTTAATTTTTCGTTCAAATATTAGTTAGGTAGGT
This sequence comes from Platyura marginata, assembly GCA_026745375.1. Lineage (NCBI taxonomy): Eukaryota > Metazoa > Arthropoda > Insecta > Diptera > Keroplatidae > Platyura > Platyura marginata. The sequence continues at coordinate 68,728 of JANSTT010016938.1, read as the reverse complement.
AATTGTAAAATATACATTGTGGGTTTTAATTACTAACCCACCATGTTCATTTTTGGCCACCTAAAATATAGATTAATTAAATTAAATTATTTATACAAAAAAGTTCTTTTATGCGAATACAGTATGTATGTATGTATATGTATATCGATGGTTATTTGGCAAAAGACCCTAACAACAACTTTTTCGAAAATGGTTTTTTTTATGAAATCTGGTAATTTTGGATATTTTACACTATCATTAATTTACTAACTTTCACGAAAAAATATGGTTTTTCCCGCTTTTTAAACGTTCTCTTGAATAAAATGCTGTGTAAAAATATTTTGTTTTTTTCTCTCTCCTGAAAAATTTAAAAAATTAGGTTGCTATGGATTAATGGAATATTTTGTGTGTAGCAAGTAAACTATTCTCCACCATATTCGCTACAACTACACCATGCAAGTTTAAGTTACAGGCACCAAAAATTAAGATATTTTTAGAACAGCGATTACCGACATTTTTAACAACTTAGACGCACACTAACTTAAGGATAATATTTGTGTGCACTATTTTACTCGTATCGGTATCGTGCATTGGCAAAATTCAGAATTTGATTGAAATAGTATCAATAATTATCAAAAGCTTTCTTCTATTTTCGAAGAATTCTCGAAGAATAAGAGCTAAAATTGAAAACATTTTTTTTTGCTAAATACTGAATAGTTTTGCATACAATACCTAATAGTTAATTATTAAATCTAAAAAGTCACCCTATCGTCTTTTTTTAAAAATTCGTAACAACGACTCTTGAATTTTAATCAAATTTAATCAGACACATTTAATGACCTCTGCTTAGGTATGCATAACATATATGTATAAAAAAATATAAAATAATAAAATATTCTTAATAGCTATTTTAAGTAATGAATTTCATAAAAATGTACTGCATATTTACCACAGTACATATATGATGTCAAAATACAAGCCTTGTTGTTTAGTCACGCAAATTGATTAATGTGAGACAAATTAGTTTGGATGTCAGAGGCCACATTTTTAATTTATTAGTCAGCTATTTGCGCAAATATAATTTTTTTTAGCATTAAAATTTTATGTGCAAAATTATATTTTTTTGATTGGTTTTTTTTTGGAATTTTTTTTTCTAGGGCAGATTGACAAATCGATCGCTTATAAACGCACCTATTGGTGAACTCAGCAAGATGTTTCATACATACATATACATAGGTGATGGTGTTGTGACTTTTATTTTATAAATTTACAAAAGAAAAATTCAAAAGTATTACGTTGTATGGATGATATCAAATTACATAAAAAATATATTACGAGAGAGTCTTAAAAATTATTGCCTAATTTAACATTGTAAGTTTATCTTTGTTTAATGATCAATAAAATTTTTTTCAGATGTAGGTATAATTTATAGTTTACAAATTTCATTCATTTTGTTTTAAATAAATAAAAAAAAAATCTCTATATCTTTCTGTTTTTTTTTTTTTGAATGAAATTATTGAATGAATATCTGAAACGCGGGAAGAATGACACAAAACACAAAACTATTTGAGAGAATTTTTAACCAATTACGCAACATCCGTAAAATTTGTGAATAGATCTTTATACATATGAATACTCATAAACGATTAGCCGGCTTTACCGGTTAAATTTACTCACTGATATACTGGCAAAAAATTTCAATTTTCTTCAATTTCAATTTTTTGCTTTGAAATTTATGAACCTATTTGATTAGATAATAATGGAATTAATTTTTTTCAATATCCCGAATTTACCTGTTAACTGGTTTTTGTGTCAAATATTTACCGTTTACCGGCCAAGGGAAAAGTCGGCAATTTTGGATTCTCAATATACGATTAGATCAATGTTAAATTTAAATTTGAATCATAATTCGAAAAAAAAACCAAATTTACGGTCACGTTGGGTTTTTTTTTTCTTAACACACTGTCTTCATAATAAAAACTATTTCCGCAAATAATATTTAATTTGAAAATTAAAAAATGGCCATAAACAAATTTTAATGCTACTTAAAGACGGAAATAATGTATTGTCAATTTTGAATGTCAAACAATTTTCAAAAAATTATTATTAATTATAAAGTATTTAAATTATTATTTATGACTGGGAAATACATCAAATTTTTATTTTTCATTATAAATATTTATACAAAAACAAATTTTTCTTTGTAATTTTACGTTATTTTCGAACAAAACAAAACAATAAATGATTCGAAAAAGAAATATGTTTTTTTTCTGAGTTTATTATAGCTGATCACACCTTAAGCAATGGCTATAAAATCTATTATAAAACATGAAAACTCGGCGCCATACCATTAAAGAATAATTTAATTTCAACTGAAATGACGCAAATCCATGTTTATTAGTTAATTCTATTTAAATATAAAATAAATTCCATATATCATATAAAATATCAAAAAAATGTCTAGAATTTGCCCTAAACAGCATAAAATCTAAAATTTTGTTGCGCTGGTGTCACTTTTAAAGACATTTTAATTTGTTTCGTTTATTATAACAAATGAGTTTATTCAGCGAACAAAATCAAATTGCAAAATGTGCGGACTTGGTGTATGTGTGAACATGACCTCTTAATTTGTACATGAAGTTCCATTAAAGTAATGTGTGTTTAAAGTAAATAGCATTGCTTAGAGATGTTTTATTACATATTTGCATAAATCATCATCATCGCAATGTTCGTAAATACAATATTCAATAATTTTTTTTATTCATAGTTTTGTTGCGTGTTTATTGTGTTATTTAGACGTACTGCATTAGCACCCTGCCAGATTGTTTTATATGCCTGAAACCGGTTCCACAGGTATGCAATCAATAAACATTGTTTATTTAGGTATTATTGGAAATTTTCACTTGTTAACTGACTTTCTTCCATACGTATAAGTACGGATAATTTGTTGTAATTTTCCCTCTATATACATACATACATACTTACATTTACATATATGTACATAAAGAAGATATACCAAAAAATTTTGTTAATTCTAATATCTTGTGACGTTTTGAAAACATTTTGCGGGCAAATCAATTAAGAAAACACCCAATAAATTTTTGCACGTTTCGTGAATAACAATTTTTTTTTTGTTTGTCATCCAGAAAGTTCGATAAACAGATTCCATTATCAATTGAGAAAACAACGCATCAATCAAATACGTAATCTCGAAGATAGAAATTCTAGCATATGAATTGGTAACAATTATTTTTCTTTGAGAGTTTTTTTCACAATTTAAAACCAACTTATCAATAAACTGGGGCAACAAATTTGATAGATTGTAAAAAATTTTTCGTTGTCATGCTTAAATACCGGAAAGAGACTTTTTCTAGCAGTAAATGGTAAATTATTGATATTTAAAAAAAAAATTTCATTGTTTTCCTGTCAAATATTTCATCAGTTTCAAAGAAGCAAGTACAGAAAAAATAATAAAAGAAAAGAGAGAATTTCTTATTGTTAGTGGAGCGAGTAAATTCCATAATAACTTTTTAATTGTAAATTGTTTAGGTGAATTGTCTAAAATGTTGTTCTTAATAACCAGAGAAAAGTAACATTAAAAGAGTAAGGTGTACCTTGGAGTTATTAAGAACAATATTATTTTTAATTACTTATATACATACTCGTATATATGTAGATGTTTTCGAAAAGTGACTTAAAATTAAAATTATATACCCCAAAATCGGGGTTCAGGGCGCAAACAAAAGGTCTGCGCGAGAATTTCACTGGTGTGCGCGGACTATTGTAAGCCATTATTTGGGGCTCGAGGAAATTTTAAAAAAATACTTTTCTGCTGATTTTGACGTTAAAAAATATTGATTTTTTTTCATTGTGCGCTGTGGAAGAATATCTTTCAATATCGAGTGACAGACATCAAGCGATTTAAAGTTTATTGTTCTATTTATAATTAAATCATTAAATGAATGTAAGTAAATTCAAGTATCTTATTTTGAATGGATGAAAACATTTTTTTAGTGGAGCGCTTATAAAAAAGTTTAAGAACCCCTGCCCTAAATCATGCTTCCAACTTATTCCATTACGAAACCTCTTAATGAAACAACAAAAGTATCTATAAAAGATCTTTACGAATAATATCACTGTTCGATTTCTTAGTAATTCTTTTGTTTATTTTTTTTCCAATTAATAATAATTAATTTTGCTGTTGATGTAAGTACTTCATTTAATCAAATCAAAAATTTTATTACTGGTAAAGTGTAATTATAAAATCAATTTAATAATCCAGATTGTCTCTATTATAACTATGTATGTATATATGGCACTTAATGTACTTAAAAATGATGCTTAATACACCTATAAATATGGCACCGTTGGTAGACAATCATACAAAAAAGCTTAAGTTTACGAATTTTATTTTTAAATATTTTGATAAAAACAAAAAGATTAAATTCCTAAATGATAACTGATAATAATATAATTAATGTATATATATATATATATATATATATACTGTAGGTATATTATTTTTAAATACAATACAAAAAAAATCACAAAGTTTAAATGTATAGACATGCGAAAATATCACTAATTCGATCAAACGAACTAACATTACATACATGGCAAGAAAAAAACCCCGTGATTTTGATTGAATGGCAAAAAAAAAAAAAAAAATTCTAAAAATATTTCGTTTTTAATTGATTGTACAAACATGCGAAATTAAATTATTAATTAATTCTGTTTAATTCAGTATTATAAGCGTTCAAGATAGCACACGACATTATTATTACTATGATATAGTATTTATATAAGGTATATATACCTACGTGTAGACTATATACTTAGATATATTGTTATACACTTAATCGTACATAAGTAAAAAGAGGCCAACACATTGCCAAATTTAAGTCTTTTATCACAGTACTGACATTATCAATGGCTATATGGTTTAACAATAAAAAGTTGGTGGAATTTTTAGTGAATTAAAATTTGTTATTGAAGTGAAGAAAAAGATATTGTAAGTCTTTACCTCTTAACGCATATAGACACAAATGACGCAACCAAATTTTTTTTTGGTTCATTTTTCAATGTTCAATGCGTTTTTTTGAAATAAATATTTTTCTCACTGTTTTATTTTCTTTTTTCTATCTTACTAGTTGATTGTACCTACACAAAAAATATTTATTTTAAAAAATAGCACTGAAAATTGAAGAAAAAATATCCAAAAACATTTGTGCATTCTGGAAGAGGTTAATTCAATCTCTATATCCACACAAACTTGCACTGATTTTGAGCCAATTGTTATAGAGAGAACATCCTATAGTACGTTCATGTCTCTTTCTTATATACAATCGAAAGACGACAATTAAATGCAGTGTTGGAGAATTAAACGTTATTCATTTTGTTTCAAAAAAAAAATAAAATTTCGTTTCGGTTTCGAATTGTGATATTCTCGTATATATAATAAAATATATATTTATTTTATTAAATTATGAATTGACAAATAAAACAAAATCGAAACGAAAAACGTAACTTAAGATTATCGTTTCGGTTACGAATAAATTTTTACGAAAACGTTATAGGGAAAATATTTCGTTTTTTTTTGGGTTTTCGTTACGTTTGAATAACGTTATTCTAACACTGATTAAATTACGTTTTAGATAAAAAAAAAAAATTAGCAAAAGTACATATTTTATAGACGTAAAAGTTAAATGAAGACCAAATGGGAAGATTCCGAAACATTATAAACTTACACTAATGCCATCTACAATGCATCCCATCAATCTGACAGTTCTATGCGATGATTTTACGCACATTCAACTTTGGTTCTTCTTCTTCTTTTTGTGTCTCAAAATGTCTACAGTTATTTTCTATTAATTTAACCACTTTAGTTAGTTGATTATTTAAAATTAAGTTGTAGAAAATGGCAAAAAGTCAGATTACTCTTTTACTACCTCTAAAATATATAGTAATTTTACATAAATACCAATTTAACAGCAATATTTGTCATTTATGAACAAAAACTAATCTATTTTTCTTCTTAAAAATTGTTTTTCATTAATATGTTTCTAAATGTGTATTAACATTCTCACCTTTAATCGCGTAAACAATGTTAATGTCAGATTTAAAAATACATTTGCCATCAACACTAATCTGTTTGTAATGGTTATCGGAATTTAACTATCACGTTAGCATTTAAATTTTACAACTTATTTAGAAAAAAATGTATAGGATGAACAAAAAAAAAACTTACCATCAGGAGGTACAAAATCTTGGCATAGACGGTAAGCTGTGGTAACCTGAAACGGGAATTAAAATGAGAAATATTATTATGTATAAGGTGCTAATATAATTAGGCTATAAATATTTTATTGTTATTAAACTTCTTTTTTTTTTTTGCTTGCTCTCTATCTCTAAAATAAATATTATATTGAAACACGATTATAAAATTACAATCAAATAATTTATTAAGTCGACACTATATGGTAACACAGCATGTGATATGTTTAATTTATGTAAAATAGCAACAACAAAAAGAGCGTTTTTTATGCAAAATTAAAAGCCAAAATTGATTCGTTTAGCAAGAAATATAATAAGATTTTGACATAGTTGAATGGAATGAAACTGTTAATGATAAGATTTATAGCATTTTTATAGATTTGTATAGAGAATTCGAACAATTGGATTGATTTTATTTTATTATTTTATTTTTATTTTATTTGGTACCAGTGTTTATTTAAGAAAATTTAGTTATTTATTTTGACAGGTTCTGAATAACATTGATGGTTAAAAATTAGGTTTTTTGATTTTGATGTTATTGGTTACTGGTTATTATTAATTCAAATTACCTAAATTTATGCTGATTAATTTCAAAAATAATATATTAAATAATTGATTTTATTGTTTTTTATCCAAATTTGCAAATTTTATTTCAGTTATTATTTTTGGAAATTCGATTTTTGTTATGTTTTTATGCAAATTGAGATTTGTTTTATGGTTTCCCCACAATAGGTAAAATAGTTTCCTTGAGAAATTTTGATGTCACAAACATAAATTTACAAAGAATGTTTTTAACTGAACAATTTTCAAAATAACTTTGTTATAAACATTAATAATAGTATATTTGAAAATACTTTGAAAAAATCAATTTAAACTTTAAATCGAACAGATCTTTGAAGTACGTTAAACCGCACTTCGTAGAATAATATTAATGTAGGTATTCATGATGAATTAAAATGGGTCAAATGCGTTACATAACATATACGTAGAACAATGAGGCAATCAAAGTCAAAGAGTGCGAACTATAAAGAATGTTGTAAAAATTTCAAATCTCGCTTCACTAAAATAAAAAAGAAAGAATAAAAAATTAAATAAGAAAGTATTACTATAATTTTATGGAATCAAAATTAAAAATTTATACTTATGTACATGTACACTACTATTACTAATAATATTTTTCCATATGGGAATGTTGCATAGGGATTCGAATCATAAATTTTGGATATAGATATATTGAGATTGGGTCAGTATGATTAAGCGGTTTGAGACGACACCTATGAATCGGGCGATATACACACTGGAGTGGTGTACCAAAAGTAAACGTATACATGTGTATCAATATCCCTAAAGAGGCTAAACGTTAAAATTGTTTGATGTAAAAATTAAAATTTCCAATAGAAAGAGCTGTACGCTTTGACCCCAATTTTAGCCAATATCAAAGAGATCACATAAACTTGCAAAATAAATTATTTTGTTACCAAACATAAATTATGCTCGTTCATTTGTAAGTCATGTCTAAGTACTAAAATTTTATTCAAATTGCGTAGGTTTCAATTAAATAATTTTTTTTTTATTGTTTTATATCAAAACAATGTGATAACCTAATTATTATAAGATCAACTTTTTATAAGAATTAGCACGTACATAAACACAAAAATAATTAAAATTACGAAATGACGAATTGATAGTTTAACATATGTACGAGTACGTAATGCGATGCGATATTAAATATTAAACATTTTTACTCATAACTTGGGAATTCAGAGTGATAAAGCAGTTCTTTTATTATGTTTGTAGAAAAAAGTTGTAAATACTTACTTCTAGAGGTATTTTGTGTTTTTAATAGGTATAAACATAAAAGGTATAAAGAAATAATACATTCAATTTTAATAAATTTAAATTAACATTTAATAATCAAATCTAGAGCAACTAAAATAAATAAACATCAAAGAAAGTAATTCAAAAAAAAAAAAAAAAAAACTACACACTCAATGAAATCATTAATTGACCCTATTAATTTACAAGTGCAATTTTTATATACCTACATATGAAACAATTTAGACTTTAATTAATTTACATTCGTGTGACATTCCAAATCAATATAGTCAGACAAAATATAATAAAAAAAAAAAAAATATGCCGTCAGACTGTCACTCATATTAAACGTAACTAGTTATAAATAATCAGCTCAGGTATCTCTCTTCTGACTGTGGAGTATGGATGCATGTGTGCTTTCGTACACCACAAACAACGATTTAAAAATTAATTTATCGAAAACTTTTATATTCTTGTCATCACTATAAATTTACATGTTTTATGTATTGATAATAAGAAAAATATTAATTGTTTTATTATTTCAAGTTAGCGTTTGCATACAAAATTTATTAAAGCTTTTCTTATTGGGCGCATCTTTGTGTATATTTAAATGATCAAGGGAATTAATTAATTTGCCCGCAAGAACTATCTTTTTATTTTGATTATTTCATTTTTACGATGTCTTTTCGTGAATTTATTATTTTATAGTAATGACTATTAATTTTTAAATACCTATTTTTATGCTAGCTAAAGGTTTTTATAGATATTTTGAGTGAAAGTTAAATATAAATATGTCGATTGTAAATTTTCACCGAAAACTATTAATATCTATATGTAGAGAAATCAAAAATATTTTTAAACTTATTGTTAAGTAATTTTATTTTAAAATCCACAATTACTAAAAATCCAATTGATTACTATTGACATATACAAATACATCATTTTATTGCGATAAAAACTTTATTTTTTTTAATTTAATTTTAATTAATTTAAAATATTGTTGGCCAAACTTAGGTTACAAATTACAATTACTGTTGCACATGACAAATGTTCAAATGACCACTTAAGATTAGATACAAAATGAATTTTCTTAAAAATATTGTAGAATAGAAAATTAAATTTAGTTAAGAAATGGTTTTGTAATAATATTGTCGGTTAGCACAGTTTGAACCTACATTCGACCACTGCAATAGTTTTTCCCTATGAGGGTGTTGATAGAATACACGTTAAGAAATGCATTTCAAGTTCATGGTAAAATAGAGAAGAAATTTTTTTTTTAATATTCAAAGTCAATATTGTCAACTTGACTTGAACTCAGTTAAAATACTTTTCGAAAAACTGTGTTTATTGTTAAAGTTTAAATTAAAATTGGTTTTAATGTTAATCATTTTTAATTTTTATCATTATTTGCGCAGTACTTAGGTCCAAAAAATTATGTGTACCTTGGACCAATATGCATTATTCATTTATTGTAGGTAATTTGAATATATTTGATATGGTGTTGTAATCAATTTTAGGTAGATTTGTTTTTAATCTTTACTTAATATTTTTTTGTTGCATAGAAAAGTGGATAAGCACCCCAAATAATAGATTATAAAAAAAAATACGCATTTTACTAATGAACCACTAAATTCTAAACCCAACCCTTAACACGCTAAAATAGATATAAAATTTTCATTTCATTTTTCTAAATATTTCATCTCTATATCACTACATGAGTATTACTTTGCTGTAAGATCGGTAAACTTCATCAACCTGTTATTTTTGATCATGTAATATATTTGTGTTGTCTGTTGTGATTAAACATTAGTTTTTATGGCTATCATAATTAACTGTATTTTATTATTTATTAACTGTTGTAATATATTTACTTACAATATTTAAAGTGATTGTGCGCAAGATCATGACAAAATTAGTTAACAACAAATTAAATAAATTTTTTTTAAATCAATAAGTTCAAATTGGCTTCAAAGTATAAGATTTACCGTCTTTTTTTACAATTTTTACTTTTGGAATGTAATTTACATACCTACTAATATTTTATTTGGGTTTTTTTAATTTTTTTTAAGACTTTTGATCGAGATTTTTCACCTTCATTAAGTTTTTATTTTATCTATTTATTTTCAAATAATTAATGATAAATGGTCTTAATTTTATATAGATATTAATTGATATCTTTTGAGTATATGGCTCTTTACAAAGACTATACCAGCAGTAATTTGCATAATTTTTTTTTAAATTAATTTGTTTAAAACAAGTAGCGTATATCCACGACGTATTATCCAATTAATTAAGTTTTTACAAACGTGATGAAACGTTAACAATTAATAATTTAAAAATAAAAAAACTTTAATCATAAAATTAAAATGAACCATCTACAAAACGACTTATTATTTCAAATTCTATTTTTTCCAAATTTAATTTAATTAATTTGTATATGAAAGAATTATAAATAATTAATTATGGGACGCAAAATATTTACAATAATTTGCTGATGGTAATATGTACACATTGATTAAATATGTGTATTAATTATTTTCGAATAAAGTGATCACTGTAAGTAGAAAGGTTAAGAAGGTTTCGAACTGATAAATAAAGTAATAATTATCTTTCTCTCTCTCTCTCTCGCTCTCTGACATTCCTTATAAATTATTAATTCGATTAAATACATCTACATTTATGAATTAAAATATATTAAATACATTAAAGAAGACATTATTAATTAACATTAAAATTAATTATTATGATTGTTATATACGCAAGCTGTGGTTAAATGTTTATTAATTGTGTCAGGTACAATAAAACAATTTTTTTTCTTTTTCGTGTGTTCAACTGACTACTTTGAAGTGACGATTTATTTTGTTAATGGAAAACAAACATAATTAGCATAACTGATTCTCGAATACTGGCGGCGAATATGTTAAGTAGCTGTCTTTAATTTTTCATAAAAATCGCATTAAAAATATTTTAACATATTTTCGTAATTTAACACAAACTTTTTTTTCTCTATATAATTATAAACATAAACAATTCCAAGCGATTTCATTTAATATACAAAAATTTCATCAAAAAAAAAAAAAGAGAGAAAAAAAGTGAAGAATTTATATAAATTAGTGAAGAAAGATGCCTTCCGCTGAAGCCGCAACAAAAATTACCTTTTATATATGTTATATAGATGAAGTAATTGTTTTAAAAGAGCTAGTGTTTTTCTTTTGTCCATTGCTTTTTCACTAATAGCAAAAAACACGCACGTGCCGTAGTTTTATTGAATTGCCAACAAACATGACGTTTCGTGACATTTAAATGAAAAGCCGCTCTAAAATTGCATTATGCATTCAGAACGCACCCGACCACATGTCATGTTTTGATATCTGGGACAATGAGACGGGAATTCATTGAAAACGTTTTTTTTTTCATTTTTTATTGTTTTAAATGATTTATTGTGAGAAAATATAAGTGGACAGTTAATTTGTGCGCATATTGGATATTTAAATGGCAAATATAATTTTTTTTTGATGAATAGAATTATTAATAAATTTAAGTGATATACATAGGTACTATTTGCCATACATACTTATAAATATGTATTTTGTATAAAAGAACACTTACTTTAGTAGACTTAATGTAAAAAATTTTCAGTTTTTACGATTGAAGTCTAGATCGCAATTATTTTTTTTTTCATGGAATTCTAGGGGCACCTAAATTTTTAATACTTTGTACATAATAAAAGTTTATTATTGACATTAATCATATCTATATACAACGAAATGATTGATTATTATTGGAGTGTGATTTTTTATGAATAATTATATTTCAGCCGTACTGGGTCTGTCGTATAAAACAGAAGTAAATTGTCTGAATTGACATGACAAGCTCTTTTTTGTAGAGAAATACAGCACTTAAAGAGTTCTTTTTGCGGAAACCATTTCACTAAAATTTTTAAACTTTGCCATATTTAAGATAATTTTAGTTTTAGTTATTAGAATGTAATACAATCAGCATTAAACTAGAGAAAAACAATTTGTGTTTCGCTCGAACCTTCGATGTGAATAAATATTGTAAATACATAAATTTTAAACTTCAATTCTCACTTAATCCTATACATTAGAATTCCTTTAATTAATTATAAAGTTGATCATGGTTGAACTATTTATTAATTTCAATAAAATGAAGTAATATCAAGAATTTTACAAATTTTGAGTGAAATTTATTATTCTATACTAAACGATAAACGTAGTTTAGGTAAAGTAAATATCAATTGAATGATTTATTATTAATTATCAATTTAAATTAATAAATATATTAAACCTTGAGAACATTTTAAAGATGACTTTGAAACATACATATGCCTGTTTTCGTCTCTTCTTAATAAAATAGTCACACAACAAAAATATTTGCTATACCTTCAAAATAGAAATACAATCGCCATTGAATAATTTTTATGAAAACTAAAAAAGATCTTAAATATGAACATATAGAAATGTATAATATATTTATTTGTTTTCTACATTATACTTTCAAATAACTTTATATTTAAGAAAATGTATCATTTTTAATTTAACTAAAATGATATCTACGTATAAATTCAGCGTTTGTAAATTCTGATAATGTGCCCTATTCATTTTTTGACTCATTGTAAACACATCACAAAAAAAGATATAAAGTTTTAATAAAAAAAAATCAATTATAATTCAATTTCTAGCCTTAAAACCAGACTAGATTTATCATCGTTATCATCAACAACCTTCTCTATCTTTTTAATTCCATTAATTACATAAAAATGCCAATTCTAATTTGTCTCTATCGAATTTTAACTAATGGTTACAGACGCAAAAACAAACAGTTAATATATTAGTTGATAAACAAATATTTATAATGGCAATGTCAATTTTCTGACTAACAAAAAGAAAAAAAAAATTTACAAAATCTTACAATTTTTTTTTCTGCTATTGATTTTTGTTCAGACAGGAAAAAAACATCTTTGAATTGAAATAATTTGATAAATTTTTCATATGGCACCATTCAGTATGTAAAAACAAAAAAACAAAATATGTTAACTAATTTTTTGTGGTTCAATGGAAAAAAGATTTTGTCATGTTGTACACAAACACACACACACACATTAACTTACCGAATAATCATGTACCAAAAATTAATTATTAATTTTTACAATTTACAATATAGTTTTTGTAATTATTCAATATTTTTTATATAATTATTTAATTTGTCAGGAAAAATACCGAATAATTTTTTTGGAATATTTAATTTTTGTTGTTGTTATTTGTCTAGCCAACATTTGGTTTGCATATTTATTTAAATGTTTCAAAAATGACTGTGTAAATGGTTAACTACTTCTATATCATAAAATTAATTGTTAATACACCTACACAAATGTATAAATTGTAGTATATAAAGTGAATTTCAGATACAGAATGATTTTGTGTGATTTAACGCTAATGCAAAAAAAAAAAAAAAAATGGTTGTTAATTTTAAAAATTTATTGTTTTATGATTAATCAGTGTTAAAAAATACAATTTTCTATTTGGTGATTAGGTATAAACATTAATTCTGATGTAAAAAAAAAATCTATTTAAAAGTACGTAAATATCCGGGAAAGATTATCACATACAGTTTCAAACTACTCTGTCTGACCTAAATAAGGGGATTAAATAAAAAATCGTTTCAAGGCAAGAAATATATATATACATGTGTAATCATTTTACCGATAAATAGTTCGCCAAATGTAGATACGTATACTCGTATTTAATAAAAATATAAATTCCTAAATAATTTGTTCCCTGTTTGCGTAATTTACGAGATATACCTAATTAGATACTGGATAATATATCTAATCTTAAATAAAGTTATTTATAGCTAATAAAGACTTTGAACATAATATAGTTAATCACTTGTGCATATGCCCCCGGTTATAAATACCGCTATAGGTACTTGAGCAAACAAAAAATTCACTGTCTCCAATTCGGTAGACTTTACAGACAAAAATATCGCAAAAACCTTATTTCGGCTTAGATATTAAGTAATTGTGTTTTTGTTATTTACAAAATATTCTCAAGTGGACTTTTCTCAACATTAATCAATGAATGAATATTTGTTAGTATGAAGATAGCTATAAACAAAACAAAAATTTCTTGAGATACTTTAGAAAAGTTTTATTTAAGAATATCTCTTCAAATGTCTCTAATTATATGAAGCCATTGTATAGTAAAAGCTCTAATAGTTGATGAATTTCCTCTGGTACTATTTTAATGTTGAATTCAGAGTTTAAATAAAACTAATAATCACATAATACCAGGAAAAATACTCATTCCATCAGCATGTTATGTTATATAACAATTTTTTTTTTTGTTCTTATCTGTTGTATTCTTATCATTACCATGTTTATAGTTGACAAAACAGTTATTAAAATTTTTTTAATTACTTAATAAAGTTTTTTTTTTTTTTTAAGATATAACTCTAAGTCTTTAAACATGACAGGTGTAATAAATTTATTTTAATAAGTTTGATCCTTTAGATTTAACATTTTAGTTAATGGAATTGATTTAATTTATTACAAATTAAGGCAGAATTACTACGCATTTTTTATTTTAATTGTGGAAATTTTTACGATTTTTTTTAACAACACATGGAATATTTTTAAAGAATTTAAAGAATTTTGTTTTGCAATTTTAACTATGACGATTATGTTGTGTTTATATTCATTTTTCACTTGTGAATTTAATTGTGAATATGTATTTTACTGTGTTTTAAATTTTAATGTATTTAGTGATTTTGTTTCAAGGATTGTACGTGAATCGATATTGTTGCAAAATGATTAATTGCCATAATTATAACTAAATAACAAATAACAATTACTGAAATGTCATAGTTTATAAAAATGGTTGTTAAATTTTGACTTTTTTTATGTATATGTATGCAAAAAATTTGAAAATTGCATTTTACGTCTGTAATTTCGGAATATATTTTTTATCCTTATATATGCAAATATTATTAATATAAAATACTTTTTTAATTTTATCTTTGAAAAATAAAAACTAAGTTTTTGACACTTTTTTTCGTTTTTTCTATTTATAATCATAAATGTATGTACACAATTATTACAATGCATAAGAGATATTCTAAGAAAAAATTAAGAGAAAAAGTTAGCGGTACAGAACGTTTGAATTTATAAAATACTGGTGATGCAATTTTGCTGCCCAGGATTCACTTAATCAGCTTTAAATAAGTAGTTAATGATTTTCATTACAGTATTTTTTGTATATTTTGCATGCTAATAAATAAGTTTTACATAAACAAACTAATTAAAAATGACCCGAAAAAATAATTTTATTCTTGACAGAAAAAATGCACCAGAGCATTAAATAAATAAATTACAATTAGAAAAAAAATGTATGATAATTAAAATCATTTAAAATAATTAAAATATAAACAAACACAGTCCAATTACTAATATGATAGGGAAATGTAATATTCCCGCCTAAATACTTTCAAAATATTGTTGGACTGATGATTCATAGTTTTTCACTTCTAAGATGATTTTAATTGCTCCAAATATTATATACATATACAAATTGTGCTTAATGAAAAACGCCAAATTAATGGTAAAAGTCTAAGAAGCAACACAAAAATAATGATGAATTTTAAGAAAATTTAATTGTACCATTAGTGTGGCGGTGGTAAGTATGTGTACATTATAATTAATGCCGTTTTATAAAGAAATTTCAAGTAATATATGTACAATTGTACATATATATACTAAATAAGTATAAGTAGTACGGATTTTAATGTAGACGTCGTATTAAGTATAATTTAAAATGTGCAATTAAATAAATTAATAATTCTATTTTTGTTTTAATTAAATAAATCGCCTGCTTGCTGCGTAAGAATTTTTAATAGAGATAGATGGAAGGAAAAAAAATACTTTCAAATATGTACGTCATCGCATCGATTTTAATTAATTAATATTTAACGAGAAAATAAAGAAATCGATGGCAGGCGAAGGACTATAAATAGAATAATTTTTCATTGTAATCGTATGATTGACGATCATAATAAAAATGCCATAATGTGCTAGAAGAACATTACGTTGTTGTTTTGTTATTGTTGTTGTTGTAGTTGTATACTATATAACAACATCATAATAAATATTGTAATATCAGTTTTTTTTAAACAAACAATAAAAAAAACCGCTATAAAAAGCACCAGTCATCATGTATTAGAATGCAGGCGTTTCTAAGCATTTTAATACGTAAAGAAAATCATAAGTATTAAATTATTTATGAATCAATTTATTGGTGTAAAAAAGAATATAGTTAAAAAGAAGATATTTTAAAAGGAGGTATTTAAAAAGAACTCATTTAAACAGAAGACATTTAAGAAGAAGTTATTTAAAAAGAAGGTATGTATTTAAATATTACTTTAACCAGATCCTAAAATTGGCATACCTTTTTAATGTTAAAAATCGTAATTGTACTTAGATCGTAAAAGATAAAACATAATATAAAATGGAATTAATTTTATTCAAAATAAATATAACTTTGATATTCAGCAACAAATTTGGAACCACTGCATTAGAGAGTATATTAATAAAAGGAGATGGATCTCTTTCTTATTTTGTTCGTATCACACGTTTAATTCCCAACTACCGGCATTTTTTTATGGTTACAAATAATTCACTTTATGTTAAGTATGATAAAAAAGTATTGTTATTTCATCAACAACTTTTAATTGAGTTGTTTTAGAAAAACTTTAATTTAATTTTAATTGAGATATTTAATATATGAACTGACAGCGTTGGTTTTTTTTCTCTTTGGGATTTTTTTTGTTGTATTTGTTATTAAATTAAAATGTTTATTTTTTGCCAATACATTATTGATTTGTAGATATGTTTCATCAGTAAATTATACCCGTCTGTATTTAATGTTATTTAGTAGATGTTTTTATGTAATAATCAATTTGAACAAAAAAAATTACTTGACTTACTGTTACATCTTTTTTATGTTTGTAATTAATTTTTCACTCATGTATTAAATTGAGAATAATTCTGGCATTTCGACGTTAATTGAATGTAATGCAATTATATTGCTGACGAGTGTATTATTGGATTTGTCTGGAGCGGAAAATATTAGATTTTATGTAAAATTTGGTATCATTAAGTGATGATATGTGAAGAAGAAATTATGATTTGTAATATGATATGTAACATAAAAATGCATTAGCTATGAATATTTTGTTAAAAACAAAAATAAATCCATTCTGTATTTTTTTAAAACGAAGCATATTTTGTTAAAACTAACAACAACAAAATCTGCCCACACTCAAAGAAAAATAAATAGTTTTTTGTAACAATTTCTAGAATAGTAACCAATAGTTAAAGCCCGTCTCCTAATTCACACATACATACATACCTACTCTTTACCTTCTACAGGCGCTGGTGTAGAAGTACAATGCCAAATGGATGATATGTTCCTTTCTATTATTTAGTACTTCTATTCTAGCGATATGTAGTGCTATAGTGGTGAACACCAGCATTCTTCTCCCTACTTGTCGCATCCCTTTCAAGAGGTTTTCTTCCATCACTAATTTTTACAATCAATAATGTACTTTGTTTTACTAATAAAGTTATTTTGTACATTTTTTATAATAGCTAATAACTAGGTACAAGGAATATTTACAAAAAGAGTCTGAGCAAACGTATTTCCTAAAAAGTGTCGGTTACGCAGTGATGAAAAAGCATCAGTTATTATTAACGCGTCTTTTGAGACAAATTAGATTGATTTAACATACGAATAAAGATTAAAGTGACCAAAAAATTTAAAATTATGAAAGTTAAACAGGAAAAATAATCATAAATTTAAATTAACCGTTAAAATAGTAAAATAACAAACATTTTAAAGAGATAAAATTAAACTACTTATTAGTTATTTTTACCAAAAATCAAGTACCAGTGCATATTTAGTTATTTTTAGACTATTATATGGTATATTAATAATTATATAAATATGTACCTACGCAGCTTTTTCCATATTGGCATATTTTTTCTAAGATTCGATAATCATTTTCCGCATAAAATGGAAATTTAATCTATAAATCGATCACACTGATCTTAAATATCAAAATATTTTATAAATATGTAAATCCGACAATGAAGATTGTATAATGTACAACAGACATTTCATTTGATATTTCAAAATAATATCTTCTAACATGTTATTAATTTAATAATTTATTAATTTCTAATTACAAAGAATAAATAGATAGCTAAATAAGCAAGTTGAAAACTTTCTCCATCAATATTATCTATACAAAGTATTTTGCAAGTTCGCAATAGTATTAAATTACCGCTTAATAATCAATGTAAGACAATAAACATTACATTACTAGGAGTTTACAATTTGTAAATGCAATAAAATATTTTATGATAATTTATAGAATGGTGTTTTAGGTATTTATTTTGAATTCTTTAAGTATAAGTATTAATGATCATTTAATAAGAATCAACCCAAAAATACAAAATCATCATGCTAATTAGTTGTTTTAATCGATTTCATTTTTAATTAAAACAGTTTTAGGTATAATTTATGGTATAAGTAAATAAGTCTTTGAAAAAATCCAAAAATAAATTTTTACTTAAATTAAATTGTCTTCTTTATGCAAAAACTCAATTTGTTATTTATTTGTATCTGTAAGTATTTTATGTAAATAGCAAATGAATAGTTTTAAATTTCTAATTACCTACTTTAATAACAAGACAATTATTATACAAATTAGTTTGGTCAAAAAAATTTACAAAAATCCACAACGCTTTTGAAATTTAAAAAAAATTGAAAATGGTAAAAAAAATTTACAAAAAAAATTAAAAAACAAAAACATGGAAATCGATCCACCCTAATAAGTATGTTTGCAAATTATTTATGTACTGATACTTATACCTGTTTATTTAGCTTTAAAGAAAATTATTATTATACGAAATTTGAATTTTGATTTCTTCTGTTACATCCTACGTTGGGCGCCAGGAAAAAAAAATATTCATAAATGTTGCAAATATACTTAAACAAAACAAAAGATAAAAATAGTACGGCAAATATAAATTATGTTTAAATCCCCATAAATAGACAACATAAAATAAAATTAAACAGGAAATAATGACCAGTATAACCGTCGGGGAAAACACCTTTTATCACTTTAAATTAACTGATGCGATGGTAAAATGACCGTAATATTATTACTACACACATATTCTAATAATATGTGACTACACAATATTCTGGACTGTTTATTATTATACAGTGTGTAGGTACGGAGCTTGGTAATCAATTAACATAATAGATGAAAAAAAAACTACATTTAAATAGGCTGACATTTTTTTTTTTTAAGTAGGTACTCACATCGTATTTATTTGGCCTCATTGTACCCATTTATTTTTTATAATGTCACATTCGGTTACGGTGCTATGTAAACCAATCCAGATTGCGGGAACAATTTTCTCACTTATTAAGAACATATAATAACAATTCAGCACAACAGCCACTATATAGGTTACATCCAATTTTAATTTTTAATAATTATTATTTTTTTTTTCGCTGTCGATTTGCTGATTTTTTTCGGTAAGATTTTTTTCAAAAAGAAAAATCACTTCAGCACTAAAATAATAACTTTTCACTATTTTTCTTTGATCAAATAAAGTTGCTTAATATACACTTAGAAGAAAAGAAAGTAGTAACACTGAGATTGGCTTATGCACAAAATTGAATAATTAAACATCAAACAAATCGTTAAAAGTGTCGAAATTCTAACTAAGCGAAATGATTCCTACTAAAACGTAAAAATCAAAAATAGACAATTTTACTATATAGTAGATTAGATAGTAAATTTAACTAAAGTAGACAATACACGTACGCTACCGGCATCGGTATAGTAATATCCTTTCAATTACTAATATTTAATGTATTAGCAATTCACAACGGGAAACTTATATTTTATTTTATTTTTGTTGTTGATACAAAAAGTGCACAATTTTTCACGATCGTATACTGTGAACTAATCCAGATTTAACTTCTATTTCACACCATTAAGTTTGCACGTTTCAACCATTATTACTATAATACAACACTGATTGTTTCTGACCATACGAATGTGCTTGCAAACGTTTTTTATTAGTCCATTGAACTAAAAAAACTATTCAATTCATCATAGTAATTACTAAAAAATAATCCTTCATTGAATCGTTAGATTGTAAAAATGTCCAACACGATTGAGAAAGAGATATTTAAAAAAAAAAAAATTTTAAATTAATTAACGATATCAATAGTCTATGAAATCGATCCGATACGAAAGTATTTTATTTACTTCCTTTCTCGTAAAAATCATTTTTTCTGTATGTATTGTTTTTCTTTTAACTATAAATACAAACGACAAAAAAAATTACAGTAATAATTTTTTTCCAATTATAAATTTTCACAACGACAAATCAAAAAAATATTTTCGAAAAATTATCGATATCGAGATTGATTGTCGATAAGAAAATCTTGCGAAACAGCAATTTAAAAAAAAAAAAATAAATAATCACACACCGTTTTTCGCTTACAAGAGGCAATAATTTTGCTTACGAACGAAGCGCACACTATGAGAGATGATTCGATACTAAACATTTTCATCCAGAGCCTGTTAACCCCCATATCGTACAAGACGATTATACGTTCTGGCTTCACTGTAATTTATATGGTAAAAAGCTATAAGCTTTTTTCTTTATAAAAATGATGGAAAATATATACACAGGCCATATAGCTGCATCGGCTCCAAATAGTTTTGTACATGCGACGATATGCGATGTGTGAGTATTATTTATACAAATATTGTGAGCCGATGCCGTCGATATGGTGATATTGTACTTTGTTTTATTTGATATGATCGTACACGGTACACCTAGTATGCCCCATAGTGCCACCAGTAAAGAGTGCGCTGCTTTATGCGTAGAATGAATTGAATTCTATTTGATTATAAGAAAGGTTTGGTATGCAGCGCCGCATATACATCAAGTACAGGCAAGTTACTGATTACAATTGTACATAATATTGTCGTGTGTTTGAATAATGATTGAAGTTGCATTTGGAATGCACTTTTGATATGTAAATAATACATTTATTACGTACATATGTATACAATGTGCGTACTTACATACTTTCAAAGCATATAGCAGCCGTTGGACGTATGTATATGTACGATTGTACGTATAGGTAGAGAATATTACAAATTAATGAAACAAAGGGTTTCATAACGGTTCTGACAAAAGAAATGTATTCATAAATTTATTTGGTAAATGTTGATAAAATACTAGGTGACTAAAAATTGCATGACTGACCCATCAATGATACTTCAGAGTAGAATTACATTTTGAAGTTAATCTGAATTGTTCCAATTTTATCGAAAAACAACTTAAAAACATACAAACAATAAACAATTATTATTATTAATATGCATAATTATGTTCAGTGTGCATACACAAGTGAATATCTGAAATTTTATTATTTCTTAAGATTAGGCCAAACTTCCAAATATTAGGGGAAAGGATATTTTTTTTATAATCAATAATCTTTAAAATTTATGACCTAAAATGCTTAAAGTATTACCTTATAGCTTTTGTATACATTTTAGTATCTTAACATTTGGCGCCCTAACTATACTAGGTTATTGGACCTAAATCATATATCAGCATATGAAGGGGTTTTTAATTTTCGTGTATTTCTTTCATCAATATACAAATACTAATTAAAAATTGTAATTAATTTTAAAAGGTAAGCTCATTGAGCTACATGTCACTATTTCATATTTTGAACAATAAAGTAATAAGATTTAATCTATATTGAGCAAAGGAAAAAAAACATGATATAGATAGATAAAAAGTGTTAAAACTATTTTTTCTATGTTTACATATTACTTAAATAGAAAAATAGTCCTAAGTAAAAGATACTCGTGTAGTATATAAACGAATCAATCAATTGACATTATAAACTGTCTGTACTTTACTTAAATCTCTACTAAATTATGAAACAAAGCGACAAAATGATAAGGCACATATATGTACGTACAATGTACATTGATTATATTAGTTTTGATGATGATATCGACCAACAATGGTTTTATATGGTTTGTAAACGTATTAGTTACAAGTGAGTTTATATTGAATGGAGAAGTGGATATTTGATTGATAAGATTAATGTATAGCCAGGAATGTCTTTAAATCTACCCAGGAATGTCCATGTGGCGCAATTGCCTAAGAAATTCTATTTATTGTATATGGATTCCGTGAATGACTAAAAATATTTGTATCTATAAGATAATTCTACTGGCGCATAATTCAATAATTATTTCACGAATTTAGTAACTAATCAAATCAAAGCAGGATATTGCTACTATTAGATAAGATGCCTTTAGAAAATCTTATTAAATGTTAACTATAGCATCCGGATTCCACGTAACTATATATGACAAAAGTGTCAATATCTAATAAACCTATCTAATAATAGATTGATACTTATTACACGTAAGGTGTCTCAAGTTTATTGAACAAATATATAAATGAAAATACTTTTGATATTAATAACATGGACCGGGGTATTCTCAAGTGGTACTGAAGCAATATTTCTAATTTTATATTAAACATACAATACTTTCCTATTGAATTGATTAAGTTTTGTTGTTGATTAATCATCATACATGCTTATTAGGTACTTTAAATTAATTAGCCTATTACTAGGTGTCTATGTTTA
The DNA here is from genome assembly GCA_026745375.1 of Platyura marginata. Classification (NCBI taxonomy): domain Eukaryota; kingdom Metazoa; phylum Arthropoda; class Insecta; order Diptera; family Keroplatidae; genus Platyura; species Platyura marginata. The sequence goes on along the minus strand of JANSTT010016938.1, from coordinate 45,875 downwards.
TATTTCCTAAAGGCATTCTTATTTGGTAAATTTAAGCTTAAATCAAATTAATATGCCTGTTTGTGCAGTAATAAGATTTGTACAAAAGGCCCTGGAGTCCCGATAGGTATAAAAGACTTCCAAATGAAAAAAAACTCACAACTTTTAGAGTATAAATAAAATTTTAGAACTCTACAAAAGTGTTAAAGTCACAAATCCACCGTATGACAGACCAAATGCCTCGGTCCGTAGGGTCCTTGTCTTTGGAGCCTACTGACTAGATAATGTAAAAATTAGTTTTCTCAAGATGCTTTGAATCTGCAGCCGGGTGGTTACACTTGCACTTAAAAACAGTCTAATTACTTGTTGTATTTCTTAAATATTAAAATCATTTCGATAAAATTGGGGGCATTTAAAAGGTTTTCGCAAAAATAGAGTTTTGCCAAAATGTTTATTAAGATGTATTTTTTTAAAATACAAAATGAAAACCATTCTAATAAACAAATTGTATGTGTTCGTCACAAATTTATTAGAAATAGTATTCCGTATTGGACATCTCAGCTGGACAAAATTGCCCGATCGAAATAAAACCTGGCAGGGAATTAGTAGTCATATAGTGGTTCAATATTACATTTAGGGAACTAGTTTCAAAGATATCGTCATTTTAATTATTATGTCCGGTTGAGGTGACCTTATAGAACTCTTACTATTTATTAGCCGATTGAAACCTAATTTTGCCAAAAGTTAGTAGTTACCAAGTACAATATTACATTTAGTAGTTTCCTAGTTTCTAAAATATGGTAATTTTAATTATTATGTCCGGCTGAGGTGACCTTATAGAAGAACTCTTACTAAGTACTTATTACCAGATTGAAACATCATTTTGCCAAAAGTTAGTAGTTATCAAGTAGTATCTAGTAGTATAATATTACATTTAGTAGTTTCCTAGTTTCTGAGATATGGTAATTTTAATTATTATGTGCGACTGAGGTGACTTTACAGAACCCTAACTATTTATGGCCCGATTAAAACTTTATTTTTGATGTGGGCAACCCTTCTGTATCACCTAATTTTCTGAAAGATTTATTTTTATTTGTTCATTCTTTGGTATCAAAATTTGTTTTTGTTAGGAAAATACAGAAATGTATCCCTTCATAAATCTCTGTACTTTATTTAATAAATAGAAAATTATTATAAAAAGGAACTTCAGTTACAATTGTAATAAAAAAAAAATTATGTCCCCTTCCTATAGTATCTACTAAAAATACCGTTTTATCTTTGTTTTTTAAACAATTTAAAAAAATTAACAATGAATTTTCATTAGTTTTGCCTAATGCTTGTTTCTATTATCAGTCATTAATAAAAATGAAAAATAAGATGTGTCCAAGTCCCTCCACACCAGTTATATAAAAGGAAAAAAATACAAATATTAATTGGAACACATTTAGTCCTGCCAGCCGGTAAGTTAACTCTTAATTAATTGAATAAAAATGAGTTAAGTTTGTTTAGAAGAGTTAAATGGAATTTTTGTAGACCCCAAAAAGCTAAATATACTACGACAATAGAATATTGGGAAGACTACATGACGATGACGATATTTTAAGGTGACAAAAATATAATTTTCAAGAAAAAATCATTGAACTTTTGTTTTTATTTTAAAACATTTCTTAAAGTGCAAGCATGCCAAATACAATTTTAACAAAAAGCATACAAACAACATTCATCTTATACATACAATGATAAATTATCTTTTCGTATTCATAAAATTCTTCATTTCCGATATTTTTTTCTTGGAAAAACCACAAGAAAATCTTTATACAGATCTGAATACACAGAAAAAAATGTACTTTTCGCATAATGGAAAAGCCATGTAGAAAGTAAAAGCATGTCCTCCGGTTATGCATTGTGAACAAAAATGTAGACTGCATAAGAAATAAATCGAGTGCGTTATAAAGTACTCCTAGAAATTGATTTGGTATTGTAATTGTAATTAATCAGTCAATATAATGTTTTTTTCTTAAAATAAATTATCGGCACATGGCAAAAGTACACAAACCTTATAAACTAATTAATTGATTTCTTTAGGACTTTTTTTAATGGACCTCATCTTAATAAATAATAATATCATGAAAACTGTCAAAATTGAACGAATAAACAACGAAACGACGCAAATTGAGGTTTTAGAATTTAGTGTATAAGGTTTTTTATAACAGGTGTATTTACCTCTCGACCTTTCTGAATTTGTGAGGTTTATTTTTCGAAAAATCTCTGATATGTGTCCCTGGATTGTTAATTTCGATTAAAACATTTTTTGTCTCAATTGAAAAATACTAATATTTTTTTTGGAAATGGACATCATTAAGATATCGTGGGTCAGTCAAATGATTTCCACCACTTTTCCTTTCTAAAAAATTATTTTTTATAAAATCTTGTCAAAAATTGGTTATTTGTCCTTTTTCTTGGTTCTGTTTTTTTATTTATTACAAAATATATTTTTATAAGTTTTAGAAAATAAATGCAAAAAATTATTTTTTTAGAAAGTAAGTGTGGCTAGTAAATTCTAAAAATTTGTACATCACATGAGTAAAATGTAAATGTAAAATTTAATTTTTTTTTTAAATTAAATTAATATTTTTAAAATGAATTATGAAAGTTAAATTAGTTAAATCATTGTCTGTTTTATTTATACAACCAAGCAACCCACAGAAATTCTACAGAGGTCAATATTATTGAATTTTATTTTAACCGCAAACTTACTCACAGTTGCACTTAAAACCATTTGATTGTAACTATTACACATTTATGTACATATATTCAATAACCAGAAAATGTCAATAACAATTGCAAGAGAGTAATAATACAACGAGTATAATACAAAATATATATTATATAGGTAAGTAAATAAATAATATAACAATAAATATTAAAATGAACATTACCAACTTATTATACACACGGTGGTTATATCAAATTTCCAAGATGGCAGTGAGAAGGAAAAAAAAAATTTAATAATAACAGAAATGGCGCAATAAAACAAAAGCACAGAAGTTGTAATGATTATTATTTATTGAAATCCTCTTTGGTGTACAATATTTCATAGTAATAAATTTTGAATTTTATTTTATTTTATATATTTACCATGTTTAAAAACACTTTGACTATTATTCTTTTTCGATATTTTTAATTAAAATTCCTAAACATTGTACCTCACCGATTTACGTACAAATACATAAGAGGAGGTATTATGATCTCGCCACTTTTATGGTTATGGAGTACCCATAACTTGAAGTTCTGCTTTATTATGTTTGATATAATGAATGTGACAATTATGTGATTATGTGGCTGCTTTCGTTTTGAAAGTTTGTAATCTGAGATTAATTAAATTAAAATATAAAAATAATATTATATTTATATAGTTATATTTATAGATATACATATATACCTACATACATATGTTGTCTATATATACATATATTGTACATTCTTAGAATTTAACTACATATCTTGGTGTGAATCATGCGACACGACGAGAACGAATTTCTATAGATCAATATAAAGTTTCAGTTCAATGAGTTGGACAATTATTGAGGTTTTTGTTTAATTTATTTTCAATTTAATTGATCATTTGATTGGTTTTAATATAAGCGAAGAGCGGCAAAATTGAAAAATTGTAAGGATTAAAAATTAATTAATTTATAATATATTTGAAGATAATATGAAGGATGGTGTTTTTGATATCGCCAAATATTTATAAGCAATTGATAGAGCAATTTATTGTTCAAAAATTTTTAAATTATAATTCTTAAAATTGGTAGCAAATATTCATACTTATGAACGCTTAACTTAACTTATGAAGGTGTTTCTGCAGATTATACATGACAGATTCTTTTCCATTTTATTTCTTCAAAATAATTAACATGCTATAAAATTATGAATTCAGCTATATATTGAAATATAGCTACATTGGGCATCAAGAGTGTTCGTAAAAATGCCCATAAGAAATATTGTTCATTTTCACGAATACTCTTGATGCCCAGTGTACTTCCTTCCAATAATTCATTTAAAGAATTCTAAGAGAATTTCAAGATAATTCTAAGAGAACTAAATTAAATTTGACATAAACATTCTGGATTAATTGTTATAAGAATTATAGCAACTAGCAAGGATATAGAAAAAATATATTGCTACTTCCCTGATAACACTATAATTAGAAAATTGTATGTGTAACTTCCTGTCCTTGCTATACAGTACTGGAAATATGTTGTGGTTTGTAAAAAAAGATTTATTCATGGCTGTGTGTGAAATAATGACAGATACCTACCAAATTAATAATTGCCATTTATATTGAACACAATTTTGACATCTATGTATATTCACCACACTGAAATGTTCCTATTTGTACTACCTAAAAACCATGTATAAATTCTGACATTATTCAACAATTTATGATATTTATTACACTTGTGAAGATGTTCATGAAGAATTTTACCGAAAAACATTAAAAATGACGGAAGAAAAAGAAAACAAATATGTATACCTAAAGGGTTTTCGTAGGGTGAGTATAAAATGTTGAGAATTACCTAATAATTTGCCTTTAATCTTCTTAATTATTATTACAACCGCATATTAACAATTAAGATAAATTTATTGTTGAATATCGGTCAACAAACATTTTTATCTCATTAACAAAACTGATTTTGTTGAATACGAATGTCTATTTCCATTTTAGTTTAGCAAACTATTGTCACAATTAATAAATTACTAATCTAACAAAATGTAGTATCAAAATGAACAAAAAATTGTTAGTAAAATTTCTTTAAATTGTCAAAATTCTATCAATGAAACAAAACCAAAAGTAACAAAACTGTGAAATATTATAAAAATGTTGTAAACTTAGCAAAATCGATTTGAATGAATCCTTTTTTGAGTGTATAAAGTTTTTTTTAAAGCACCCTTACATAAAAATAACCATTAGTTCTGGAAAATATTGTTATAAAAGACAGAGTTTAAGTTTGAATGGTCCTCTCTGTTTTTGTGCTCGCAAAGTTTTCAGAAAATTCCTTTAATTAACAGATCTTTTATGACATCGCGCTTCTTTTAAGATATCAAATCTTATACAATTATTACATTATGTATATATTATTATATTTGAACAATTTAATTTTCTGATACGTGCATACGAGCAAGATAAACAATGACGTTGCACAATAATTTAATCCCAACATATTATGTGGTTTTAAAACTGGTAGTATGTTCTTCAATCTGTCCGTATGGTATGCCACCACACTCCTTTTTTATCTGATCTACCGTAATATGAGTTTCGATTCTTGTACTTATAAATGATTATTATTTTGTACGTAAAATTAATTAAACAAAAGTACAACCGCTTTTAGCGGCAATTTTTGTATTATTATATTAATTAAAATGGGTTTTTGCATTTTAACACAAATTATACTTATAGGTGTATTAATATATGGAAGATCATCATTATAATATTGTTGCGGTTTACAAGATGTTTACTTGCTGTTAATTAGGTGTATACAATTTAGTTAATTCGCATTTATGTTGAAAGCAATTAATACATGCTGCCGTACATGCTGAATTAAATAAATTGTGTCATTTGAGGTAAATGTTTGTTTGGTGCCAAAGTAGGTGTAGTTAATAAATTAACACGGTCGGCATTGATTGTTATTGTATGTAAAATATGTGGAAGGTTGTATATTTAAATTGCCAAAGGAATGCAGTTTTTTTTTGCCTGTTTAAATTGATTCGTACAATAAGGAGTGGTTGGTTTTAGAATCCCAACTATCAGAGTACCTACCAGCTTTTATAAAAAAGAAGTAGGAGTACAATTTTTTAGTTTTTATTATTCTTAGATGATGTTGAAAAATTAGCAAAGAAATTTTTGTTTGTTGATTTGTTTGTAAAGATTTTAGAACGTATACAATTTCGTAGTAAATAGCTACTCCAACAATCCCACCCACATTATTAGAGCACACACTTTTATTTACTTTCGATTATTAAACAAAAATACATGAAGAGGACTTATATTTTATAAATAGCAGATCAAATACTAATACTAGGAGATTGGGGAAAGTTGAAAGACGTAGTACATTTTATATTAAAGTATTGAAATTACATTTTGTATTCATTGCTAAATCAACAGTTAGTAGTGTTCAATAGTTAAAAATTATAAAATAAAGAATTTTGCACACTTTGAACATTTATTTTTTGAGGAGACACTTTTTACGGAGATTATTTGTGGTATTAAGAAGTTTGGAGAAATGTTTACAAGTTTAGGTATTGTTTGTGGATAATATAATTATTGGATACAATTACTATATCCAAATAACAATTTTTTTATTTAACTAGAAAATTCCATCACTTTTCACTAACAAGTTACAGAATGGTAAAAATGTCTAAATTTCAAAACTTCAATACATTACTGTGAAACCAAATCGCAACCGATTTTCAATTGTATCTATGCGTTGAATAGATTATTATAAAGACTATAAAAGAGATATACATATATATAGAAAAAAAATCACTTAAAATAGAGGAGAGGAGGTAAAAATAATTACTAAATATTTAGGGTAATTGTTCTAACTCGTATGTTAATATATGAATTAACAATGTTAGGCAGGCCACACCGGCATTGAAATTTAAAATTTTCAAATAATCGAAATATTAAAAATTCAAAGATACAAATTGTTTTTAAGTACTTTTTTTAAATGTTTACATCAATATTACTAAACTAACGGTATAATTTAAATAAAAAAAAATCGTCTTATCGCAAGAGGTAAAATGTAATTTTTGTCCAAACACTTTTAAATTATTATAAAAGATAAGGTCTAATATATACCAATAAAATAAAAATAATATAAAAACGAATGGCTTCTGACTACTACCTATACTTAAAAAACCAATAAAACAATATTTTACAACGACTTTAGAACGTTTCATTTTTTTTTTAATTTAAGAATATTCTTTGAAGAAAAAAAAACCTATAAAAATATAGGCAAATTTAATTGATCAATTAACACCACCAATAATAATTCTCAATGACAAACAAAATCTTTTATAGATAAGATGGAAAATATTGTGGAAAATAATGAATAATTCAGTTACCTAATTATGTTGGTGGTCTTATTTAAATTTTTGTTTTGGAAAAAAAACAAAAAAATTGCTAAATTGTACAATAAATCTTTCAATGTAATATGACATTTTCTATTCATGTTTTTTTCCTCTTCTTCTCTATATATGTTAGGCAAACCTATAGGAACAACATCATTTGTCGATAATTTTATTATTACTTAAAAATGCAATAAAAATTTTTATACGTTTATTCATGACAAAAAATAACGTAAATACATTCGTAAATTAAAAAAGTTATAAAAATATTTTAATTATTCGATAAATCAGACGAGTTACTCTCATAAAAGGAATTTCTAACAACATCATAATGTCATTTTAAAAAAGAAACGGCGCGCTCTTTCTTTATAATAATTTTTTGTTTTGTTTTTAATAATATGTGGAAGGTAAATAATAATAAAATTATTTTCATCAAATGGATAAAAAATTATATATGTAAGTAAAGCATTCGTATTGTACCTATTATTTTCAACAAAATTTATTTATAATATGTTGATGGTTGATGGGAATAAACAAGAAATAAACCATAATATAGTGATGTGCAGTAAATAACATTTTATGGCTTTATAAAAGCATTCCACAATGCACATATGCAACGATAAAATTTCATTCTGCACTTTAATTGCTTAATTAGTTGAGTAAGTGAAAGAATTAATTAGGATTTTTTTATTTATTGTATTGATTTGAATTGCACTGTATGAACAATTTTTATTTATTATTAATAATGGAAAAGTTGGAGATTATAGGAAAATCACCCAGTTGGAGATTATAGGAAATTTCAACTATAATTTGAATACTGACGCAAAGGAAAGTCCCAGTAGTATTGAATAAAATAATGGATTACCATCGAAATTTATAATTTTCTATAACACGAAACATAAATGTCCGATAAACAATAGGGGATGACAATACAAATGAAAAGATAACTTTAAACATAATTAGTTTTTGAACACATTACTTACTTTTTCTCCAAATTTGTTTGCGCCATTTAACTTCGTCCTTTTGGGGAATTTTTTGGTTATTCAATTTTACTGGTGGACAGGTGTCCCTTCTTTAGGTAAATGTTGGTTTTGTTTCATGAACTTTAAACTGTCTCCTTGTAATATTTCGAATGCTTTTCGTGGATTATCGTATGTTGCAAGAATAGCTATGTGATCCGCGAATGTTGCCATTGTCGTTAAGTTTTTTGCAGGAATATCTGTTGTGTATAACAAGTACAAGATGGGATAAAGAACGCTACATTGTGGCTTGTGGGACTCCTGCGTACATTGTATGTATATGTATTGTTGTGATCGTACCTTAGTATTTCACACTGAATTTCTATTTCTTATGATTTAAAAAGTAAATATAGACAAATTTCAAGCAACAAATAACGCTATTGATTTGATCGCTACATTTTTAAAATAAAGAATAAAAATTGATTTATTAGTTGCTATTAATTTACTTATGGACTTGAAAATAGGCTCAAAATACGATTTAGAGCTTTAAGCAGAATGTTTCCTTTAATAAAATTTTGAAAATGATTTCATAGTTTTTAGTCTGTTCTTGCGAATATCTTTCAAAAATAATTAAATGTTAGCGCACATATTATATATATATATATATGTATGTATATACTTATATGTATATTTGAATTAAAAAATCTAAAAAATTGTAGATAAGTAGGCAACTTAAAGAAACAAAAAAAAAATCAATTCATTTTGTTGGTACTGTACACGATTCTGTAGAAATTTTCTCAGACATTTTTTCATATTTGGAATGCAAATATTGACCATAGCAAGTTGTAAATTGAAAACCAAAATAAATAATTTAACCACATATGTAGGTATAGTTTTTTTTTCTTGGTGAGTTATTAAAAAACATCTTGCATATGTATATATAATACCAATATGGAAAAGCACATTCTGTATTATAAATTAAAGGAACATAATAATATGCGGTAACGTATAAATATAATTTTTGTAAATATTTAGAAATGTCTAGGAATGGTCAACAAATATTAGTATGCATAAAATCATACATAAGGTACATGCATATATAGATTCGTCATAGAAAGTTCTTGTATATGAACTGATTTTATTTTATTTTGTAATCTTTGTCTATATAAAGTATTAGATAAAATTGGTAGTTAATGATTTAAAAGCATAAATTATTGGAAACTGTGTTACGAATGTCTATGTAGTATCATCTGTTATATAACAATATGTGGAAATGATTTTATTACTAATTTATTTGTTGAAAATTTGAATTGACATGTAAACCAAAGTAATAAATTTTAGAATTTATGTAATCTCGTTGTATTGTGATTGTAAATATTTGATGGAATATTTTGATGATGTTGAATTGTTGGCTCATAAAAATTGGAACAGAATCACAAATAACCAATAACTAAACCAATAATAATTATTGAAAATTGTATATCACTCAAAAATTGTTTTTTTGATCGCATTTTTATTTTCATATCAAATCAAATAAAAATATTCTATAATAAAATATTAATTCGTACAATGTACAATTAACACATAACAATAAAATTTTAAGTCTAAAAGTTTCAGATAGATTTTTCTTAGTCTATTCAATGAATTAACGAAAAAGAATTTGTTCGCTTCGTGAGCAATTTCCTGATTTAATTCATATCTTGGAATATTAAATTTCTTACTATTCTGCTGCACAATTCCACCTCTCTAAATTCAATATAAAATAGAAAATGGGCACGTCACTGTATCTAATGGATACTAAATCCTATAAAGGTTTATAGGGAAGAGTGGCGATACTTTGTTCATTAGAATAATATGCTCATTTTAAATTTATCACGGCGTTTTCAAATAAATGTTTTATTTTTTGATGCAGAAATGTCGGTAATAAAATTACAGTTTTTTACGATTTTATTTTTGTTTAAAAAAAACCATTTCTTTCTGTACATTTTTAAAAAGTAAACTAAAATACATTTTTTGTATTCTAATATATTTAAGAATACGGAAGTTTATAGAAAGTGGTAAGTATTGTGTTAAATTAATAAAGGTATTTGATATACCAACTGTAACAAAAGTCAAATTAATTCACGTCATCATTTTGTAAAACTCTTACTTTGAAATATCTTCCGCCTATATCCTCCAGTCTTAAAGATAAAGCTTCCTTTATTTTCTTATTCTTATCATCAGGTTTCCAATTAATTGTACATTTATGAACAAAGTCATATAGTTATATATATTGCCGGCGACCAAATTAATATGAATCAGATGTGTCCTATATTGTTATAACAAAATTTGAATAATTAACTAATAACTCTACAAATCTGTTGTTAAAAATACTCTGTGATTATTACAAAACTATCGATGTAACATATTTGTCATTTTTGTTTACCATCTTCCACATTACGGGTCAATGACAATAGCAATGCTATGCTAACACGAGTGTATTGTATGTATATCTATACTTTACTTACACAAAATAAATGTGTAACTTGACACTGTCTAGTGAACTTGTCAATTTTCATATATTGTTGGCTGTGACACATATTATTCATAAATAAATTTTTTTTTATTATTTAATTTTTCATTACAATCAAGAAATTGACTTATGATGCCACTCGACCCTTTTTCCCATTGTTTTAGAGATTATATTGGCAGACGTATAATTTATTCCTTTCCTACGATCCATTGTTTGTGTGGCGTTTTATTAATCGCTCGTTAATAAATGGATGAATGATGTTCAATGTTCATTGTGCGTTCATTAGAATTTTCCCCTGTACATGATGGCACCACATACTAGTAGGTGTTCTCATAAATTATTTTAAAATTTCAATAATACTTAAAATGGTATTGTTAAAATTCATTAATAATCTGTTATATACAAATTATTCATGCTTACAAATAAGGGTCAAGTGTATTTGATGATTTTCATGCGTAGATATATAAATTAAATCACAAACAGATGATAGATACATGATTGTCGAAAAAGATTTATAAAAAATGGTTAGTACACTGCATATAAAAATTTTTAACTTGGATTACCGTATCATACGAGTACATATTACCAAATGGTTAAATATCATCAATGAGAAACTTTGATATTATTCGGTCGGTAATCAGTATCTAGTAATATAAAACACTTAAACACTACTAGTTATACACCATAAATTAGAATTCTAGAATTAACTATAAAAGCTGGACACAAGTGCGCACGCGTAATCCATCAGACATATTTAAAAGTTTAAATAAACTATCTGTTATTGATGCTTATAATATATATTTATAGATATTCGATTTTTAATCCCCGTTTATTTGCAATTTATTGTAGTTTTAAGAATTTCCAATTTAAAATTACGCCGGATATAGGTATGAATCAATAAAAACAACATCGATTTTAAATAGTTTCCATTTATAGGTTGGTATTACCAAGATATGAAATTTATTTCAATTAAATATCCATCATAGTTAGTCATTGGCGCATACGAAAAGAGGAGAAGGCTAAAATGGCATTAAAGTTTATTGTTAAATTGATATTGAAAGAATTTTTTTTTCCAGAGAATTTGTTTTGCAATAATTTCCAGTTAACACCTACAATTTAAGTATAATTTTTTGAAAGATAATAAATTCATTTTAAGGTAGATTATACAATTCTTGTTTATATTTTTTGGTTACAATACGGGAATTATTTTTACAAATAATAACACATAGCAAAGTTTTTGTACGTACGTATGGGACTAGTTAGCATGTCAATTTGTGGTGCGTTAAGTAAAGTTTATAAATCGCACAATTGTAAGAACAGTCGCAATTCCTACTAATTATTAATTAACGATAGGTAATTACATCTAATCCTTAGTACACATTATCTTTCTACAACTGTTTTATTTTTAGTTAGTTATGTGCCGAATGTACATAAGTATATTTATATACATACAGTCAGTCTAACAAAAGCGTGTTATCAATAACTTTTAAACCCTTTTTTAACTAAAAAATGTACATTTTTATATAGTGTAATATAGACAACGGCGCATTGGTCCAGTCACCTCCATTATCCAATATTCCCTGACAGCGACGGTCCATATTTTCGACCAAATTTTGAGCGTATTTTGGTAGTGACTTCCATATACTCCTTAATTGTCGGCATAACTGTTTCTTCGTCCACACTTTCTTTTTTCGAAGTTTTAGTTTCATATTAGACCATACATTCTCTATTGGACTAGCGTCTGGAGACTGAGATGGCCAATCTAATACTTGGATTTCTGCACTCTGTACTCTGCACTTATGCTTGATCAGTTCGATTCTATTCAACGGTAGGCTTAAAACTGACCAGTTTATTACATTGCAGTGAGGGTGTGTTTTATTTACATAGCGAAACCAGTTTTCGAGTTATCGACAACACGCTCTTGTTAGATATATATATGTATATAAGAAGATATTTGAATGACTGATGCAAATTTTTAACATGCAGGTACAAAAATATATCTACTTATAGACTTAAACTTCTGACACATATACATACATACATATATTTAATTCAATAAATTGTATATGTAGTTTTCATACTCATTTTTTTTTTCACAGCAAAACGATTACGAATTCTTTTATACGTATAAATACGAACAATAATTATAAAATCTCTAAATTAAATTTCAACACAATAATCGTAAAAATGTCTCGCCGAATTTAATAATTCTATTGGGACGACGCAAAAGTTTAATATTGTGTTGTGCTGCTTATACAACCTACAAGAAAAATGTTCACCATCACAATTCTAAATTTAGAGATAATATTCTAAAACAGACTAAACACTGGCGCCCATGAACTTGAAGATTATGGCCTTTATTGGTTTTTCTATTACTTCTGTTTTTTTGATTTGTTTTGTTCAAAACTGTTTTGCACCAATTGGGCAATTATTGAATTTTTTTCAACTCTTATCATTTCTGAAAGCACATGCTTAAACCAATTATATATATACAATACAATAGGTACTCATATGTAAGAGTAAATATTTTTGGAAATTCCCATTTATCTAATAGATATAATTTGGTCCATTCATATTTGGTTTTTCTCAAAATTTCTAAACTTCTTACCATAATAGTACATCAAAAGTTAGAGTAATGCGTATGTTGGTTTTAACATTTGGATCTGAGATGCCAACAGAGAACCAAAAAAGATCCACTTTGGTCCACTTTGCGATTTTCATAACTTTCCATGGTTTTTTTTTTGATTAAATTATAGGAATTATTGGAATTAAATTTGTTTTCTATTTAGGTTACTTGTAAACTTAATAAACACCTTTATTTTACTATTTATAATTTCAAATTGAGAGAAAAAAATAAATTTAACTTTTGATTCATCAATATGATTAACGTAATACTAAATATCCTTCAGTTGAGAGCAGGGATTAAAAACTTATGTTTTATGTTAATTTTAAAATGGACGAAATTAAGTTTCAAGAACCTCAAAATTTGTCAAAATCTTTTTCTCTACTCGCTCGCCACATTAATTAATTAATTATATGTTAGAATAATGACCACAACCTTCATACACCCAGAATTAGGATCTCCTATTTTTATCAATCAAAACAAAACGAAAAAATGTGCTCTTAATTGAAGACCTTACTGCTAGAAGGTCACAGGCCACTAATAGTTATAGTTTCGAGATATTGACGTTTAAAGTTTTACATTAAATATTTAAATAACTTTCAATCAATATGAACATCTTAGCATCTATCTTTTCTCAATATTGTTCAATCATTCTCTATAGATTGGGGCTTCAGGTTTTGGGGTTAAAATAAATTTGAAATGTGCAGAATTCAAAATCAAATAAAACGACATATTCAAATACGAATATCGGTTTTTGATGTCTTGTGACCTTCTAGCAGTAAAATAAGGTCCTCAATTATTGATATAGAGGTGCTAAAGAGAAAAGTATTCGCTCTCTAATACATAAAAATGAACGCAAATTAATAGCGACTAATTATAAAATTCTGATATGTCATTAACTAATGTATTTACCTAAATTTATAAAGATTATGAAGTCAATGTTGTCCAATGATAAAAATTCGTTTAAGATATAATTTGAAAAGAATCTCATTTGTTCAATCAGACCAAACAAAATATATATCTAAAGGAATGTCGAGGATGAGGTCGTGTATTTGTTAAAGAAAATGTAAGGCAGCATGTAAATTATTTTATAACATAAATTAGTTGAGATATCATAATAATATAGTAATCATTATGGGACATTAATCACTCTATATGTATCTCTTTCAAGGTGCATTTTTCTAAAATATTATTCCATAAAACTAACTGTGTATTTTTGACTAGACAAGACATACGCATGAATATAAGAATTTTATAAGACAAGGTACATTAAAAAAAATGTTAGGCCATCATTGGATCGGGCAATTGAAATACGCCGATGATGGTTTTTAAACTTTTCAAAAGTTGCGCTATTGAACGGAACGGAGGTCAACGCAAATAGTCTTGACGTCGGTCGATCGTCTTTTTAACCCATTAAATACCTACTATGTCCATGATAGGTAATATTATTAATTGTAATATTTGTTTAATTTATAGCATTATTAATAGAAGTTATTTATTGTTGTTTGTATTTAATATACATATAATCGAAAGCCAATGTACCATGAGCCTTATAGATTAAAATTGAATTTGTGATATGAAATTTATGACATTTTATTGGAATGAGGTCTTCCGAACGTTTGATGTGTATATTTTGGATAATAAAATTTTATAGGTTTTTGACGAAAAAAAGCGGTAATAATTAATTGTTTTACATTTATATATCACCAATACCGCACATACATTATATTCTAGTATATTGGGGTCATTATCACAACATTTTTATTGGTTAGAAACAAACAATCTACCTTTATAGATTAATTTTATTTATTAATAAGATGAAGATCTGATGAATGTACAATTGTATATATTTTGTTATAGGCACAATAACTAAATATAATAAGTAGGAAACTTTTATGTATAATAAACGGAGAAGTTTTCCAGAAATATTGGCGTCCAAATAAGAAAATAACTTCAAAATGATAAAACGAGTTAAAGTACAAATTGTCAAGATTGGTTCGTATGAAAAAGAGGACAATAGACTACATTCCAGGTCGAAAAAAATAATACAACAAATACATTTTGTTTTTTTAATAAAACTTTGAAAATAATCAAAATTTTAAACCGAAATCTTATAAATTTTTTTTTTTTAACTAAGATATTACAGGTAGGTAGGTACTTCATTTACATAATCAAAACAAAAAGAAATTAAATTTGTTTTTTCTCTGCTTAGAAACGGGTTTGTTGGTCATATTTGTTTTTGTTTATTCAAAAATCACTATAAATACAAAACCATTATTAAATTATTTGAACATAAGTTAATTTACCTGGCGCAATAAAATATTAATTAGTTGAAAATCAGAACAGGACAAAAGGATTAAAAAAAAATAAACAAAACAAAAATATTATAAAGAAAAAACATATGTAGAGGATATTCTTTCATAATTATTTTAATTTATTGAAGGCATATAATTGCAGAACTTAAATATACAATTACAACAATGAATTGCAGTAAAAGTTAAAGTAAAATGTACAATGACAACAGAAAGAAAACCCTCTACTAATAAGTTTGAAAATTTTGATTTTTTAAATTAATTAATTCATAGATTTAATTTTAATCTTCTCAATAAACAATTTTGTTTTATTTTGAAAAAGAAAGAGTAAAATATAGGGCATTTTACACTTATTATATAGTACGTCTGGTCACCGTTACAATACCAAAGCTTTCCTATAATCCATTAAAAGATTGAAATTGAAAATTTGAAAAAAATGTTAGTCCATTTAGATATTATTTTGTAATAACCAAAAATACCTCCAACAAGGTCATTACTTTTTTTTTAACCTACTGCACGATCGGCACAATCAATATCCAAGTCAAATGATTCTTATTATTAATAATAATTTATATTTACAATTTTTTCTAAAAATAAAATTCGACCAAATATAAATTAATGTTGCAGTCACATAAACATAATTTACTGGTAAGAGAGTTTCTGCCTACTTTATAATTAAACACCAATCCAAGTTCAGTATGCGAAAACTTTCTCCTGTCCAGGTACCGTTCAGACCATGTAAATTTTATAAATAAATTTTTCAAGGCGGAGTTGCATTATGTAAATTGTATATATAAATGTGTATATATGTATGTACATACATACATATTTTATGTAGTACATATTGGCTATTTTGTGTCCATTTGTACAAACATAATAACCATGTTGCTCATACATATACATAAACCCGGACCTGTATTTAGTTAAAATAATGTAATGGAAATATGTATTACATGAATCCAAAAGTATAATTAATTAAATAAATGGACGTGACTTATAGATAATAATTATTGTGTTGAATTACGGAATGTATACTAAACGTAACATAACGTATCGCACATGTTTTCGTACGTGTTTTACATCGCGAAATTAGATCGATTTATTATATATCAATATACATAAAATAAAATCGGTGAAGGTCCCTATTTTGTACGCTAAGCAGCTGAAGTTGAAAATTATTGCAATTATGTATAGAAAAGAAAAATGTACTGATCGAAATCGCTAATTTGTCAAAAACTTTATGGAGATGTCGTAAAAATAGATGTCATAATAGTTTAATGTATAGTGATCTTTCTTCACCAACAAGGAAAGTATGTCATTGTTCACTCGTATGTATGTAAAAATTATAATTTCAATAGCACTGTCAACATTTTAAACCGATCGAAAACTCCACTTAATAACTAACTAAATAACAGTGGAAATGAATGATATGAAAAGGACTATTGGTTTTTTTTTTTTTTTAATTGTGATGCATCTAACTGGATGGTTGCTTTGTTATACAATTTTTTGTTAGTTCCTATTACTTTTAAATTTAGTGATTATTTAGTAGTCATTTGTAATAAGGAGAAATATTTTGATGATCAAAAACTTTTCAGATCACTTGCACTGTCCTACAATTCTATTCATTTTCAATTCCGTTTATTAAATTTAAAATTTATGTTTACTGCATTTTAAATTGCCCAAGTGTTTTATTAATGATTATATGAAGAAAATTATCCATTCATCACAAATTCTGGGATAAAATGTCTATGAAAGAAAGAAAAAAAAATCTCATCTGATGTATTGATTAATTGAACGTGGATAATAATTTAAAGTTATTTTTACAACATCAAGCACGCCTTTACATTTATGTGCTGATTTATGACTATGTAATTGCTAGTATTCCAGTTACAGGTTGCACGGAAATTATTCTCAAATTGATTTCGACTGAACTGAACAAATTTCTTCTGATAGGTGCCTATGTATACGTAACTTAGGATACATATGTATATACATTAGGATGAATACTCTTCAATGTTCAATGTTAGTTGAAAGATGGTGTGTACTTATATAGTTATTTCATATGTTTGTAGCTCTTGTCGTTTTCAGAAAATTCTAATAATATTTAGCCACTGACTGATTCATTAATTTGTGTATAAATAAGCATTTAACGGCTGATGGGTGGTAGGTAATTATATAAAATCTATAAGAGGATGGCAGTTGAAGTTTCTTAGTTATTAAATTATGTTCATAATTCTATGAGTGTAGATAAGTAACTGTCTTGTCCTGTTATTATTATGATCTTTTAAATAATTTCATAGGAGATGTAGATTTTTGTTTTGTTTTTAAAATTTTTAGTTCTTGCGACATTCTCATTGTTCAATGTTCATAGAGCTTATAGGTTTCATCCGAATTAAAGGCAACTAAATAAAATGTCTAATTTCTAATTTTCGAAATCATTATCTGGTTTTCAAACTTTTTGTATAATTCTGTATGGTACCTCAAAAACAATTATAATTCCAACAAATCAAAAATAATCAACAGACATTTAGAAATTAAATTAAAGGTTTTCGACCAATAATCAAAATATTTAATAGCCCAGATCACCACCATTCCGCCAACATTAAACCGGTAATCAAAACCAATTATCAGTACATTAGTGAGAACACGCAGTATTAGCTACGCCACATTAAAAAAGAACACAGCGGCACCACACAAAAAAAAGAAAAGAAAAAGAAGGTACCAACCATATAAATATAAAATCATAAAAGGATGCATTTCCACTTACTCCATTACTTCAAATTATGATTTAATGCTGGGCGATCATGTCAAAAGTGCGCGATTTAATAAATCGCTGAATTTACTGCACGATACTTTAAATGATTATGCAATTTGTTATGTTGGCCGATAAATTAAATTAACACACTTTTTCAATTGTTTTTCATGTACATACATATTATATATATGTGTATATCCCGGTTGTAATAATGGTGGAGTAATTGCTTGTTGTTCGGGTTTATTACAGCGGTGCGGTCCCATAAATTTCGATGGAGTGAGTTAAACGTGCTTTATATGATTTGGGTTGAAGATTGTGGCTGCAGGACTTAAAATAATAATTTTCTTTTAATTATCGTTGGAACATCATTAATTTGACAACGCTATTTTTTAAGAACGTTCTTTTATAGAATAATTTAATTATATAAACTTCGTTTGCAATTTTATGATAGCTTCAAGGTTTTTTTTCTTATAATTTAAATTAAAGAAAATGCTTTTTCCGTACAAAAATGTTCAATCTAGAGTAGATAAAAATTTTTTCTTAGTGCGGACGCAGCTTTATTTTTTTGCACTGTATCAACTTAATATCAAACTGCACATTTAATATCATTATTTATTAGGGTATTTTTTCCTAATCTTTATTACAATAGAATTGTTTAATTAGAAGACATAAATTTTATTGTACTTTGGCTAATATAAAAGTCAATTTGTAGTAACACAAACTTTAGTTGTGATTTAACGCTGTTCTTGTAAAATGAAGAAATTTGCACCTGAAATTTTAGTTCTATTTTTTTTGCTGGTATTAAAGAAATTTACTTTTTTTTCAATCAATTAAATTTTAAAATACTTTGTTTCAGACTTCTGTCTGCGCTGGAATTTCTAACTATTTATTGGAGGTTCCAGGAACTAAAGTTCTTCAAAGATCTACACGAACTTCATTCATTTGTGATTCCAACCGTACCGGTCCTATTTGCTCCAGAGATTGTCGCACATTGATGGTGAAAATGGATATTTTTTTTTATTTTTTGTTTTAATTGACATAGGTATATCATAGATATGTGCAGGATCATTAACACCAATTTATACTCAATCATGTGAGGGAATATCTCCCAGTACAAAATATTGTGTCGACAATGTATGCACCAACGTACCAAATCCCAACAATTATGCTTGCGCAAGTGCATCATTTCAGTGTACATCCGAAGGAATTTTTCCCGGTAATTTTTCATTTTGTAAAAATTATAAATTAATTTTAATAATTTTTTTTTTTAGATCCCAACAACTGCACAATATATCATCAATGTTCCAATAAAAATGCCTTTGCCGAACTTTACACCTGTCCAACAGGATACGTATACAATTCGGCTACAAAACTTTGTCGCTATCAGAGTTTACAGAGCTATTGCCAAACCATGAATTGTGAAAATCAACGAAATAAACTCGTACCATTCGCTGCCAACAAAGCATTTTATGGATTTTGTGGAGTTGATATTGTTATGTTTAGATGTGCTGATACAAAAAACTTTATTTTCGACGCAAACGTAAACAAATGTGTTTTTAATTGTCAATCTGTTGGAAATTTTGTAAATCGCTTTGACTGTACTAAATATATTACATGTAACTGGATTAATGGCAGATACAATAGTGTTATGCAACAATGTCCTTTGAATCATTATTTTAATGGAATAGAATGTGCTCAGGGAAAATGTAATTCGGAAATTTCGACAACAACTTCTTGGCCTGGAACTACCTGGCCTGATACTACCTGGCCTGGCACTACCTGGCCTGACACTACATGGCCCGATACTACCTGGCCCGATACTACCTGGCCCGATACTACCTGGCCTGACACCACCTGGCCTGACACTACCTGGCCTGACACTACCTGGTCTGACACTACCTGGCCTGACACTACCTGGCCTGATACTACTTGGCCTGAAACTACATGGCCGGAAGCAGGCCCAACAACTGATCCAACCTGGAGACCACCAACCGCCAAAGGTTAACTTCTCGATGCATAAATAAAATATGTAAATTGTTTTAATTCTTGGAATTGACTTAATAAAGGTTAAAAGTGTCTGAGTAGAACTCAAAAATTGTTTTTGATCTCTTCACATCCATCATTGTAGCATTAAATTGATTTTGTTGAAACATTATTGTCAATATATTTTTATTTATTGACAATAAATAAATTCTAATCAATCTACTTTTATTTTTTCAGAGTCATATAACATTGTTAAAACACCTTATCAATATAAAAATTTGTCTTATTGGTTCAATCTTTTTTTATGAATGATGGCGCCAATAGGTAAATAAAAATTAAATCAATTCGGAATAGAGTTTCTATAAAGCTATCTATTCGATCGTATTCACAAAATTCACTGAAAACACAAAATAATTTAGATTTGTTTTTTAATCGAAATCTTATCTCATTAAATTAGGACTGAGGAAGGTAACAAGAGTTACGGAAATCACCGATTCGATTATCAGATAATTTAGACTATGTTTAAAAAATAAAATAAAATCTAATATGTGTAATCGTGTGACTAAATGGATTACTATAACTATGGGTAGAGAATCATCTAAGAGAATCTTCTATAATTGCCATAAATAAGGGTTTAGGTACGAACAATTCATCGCTGCCCGTTTATCGTAAATCAATTTAACGATAGACGACTTGTGATTTTTTTCTATGCAAATGACTTCCGAAATTTGAAATAATATCAATCGGTTGGTCTTAACAATGTTATTAAAACTAGACAGCAAAACAGATAATTGATGTCAAATCGTATTTCCAATCTTTTTTTGCATAATACATTCACATTGTTCTCTTGCATTGGATTTATCATTTGCTGATGCGTATAGTTAATGCCAATATGACAATATTGTCAACATGCATCAAGCCCACCATTTATATTTTCAACTATGTCTTCATCAGTAGCCAAAGCAAAAAGTAGTGAATATATCTACTGAATCCAAAGCTACTCAGAAGTCTCCAAAAAAGCATATAATTGTGGTACGTCCAACTTGATGTACGTTGTTGGGACGCAAAAATATTTGTTGGTATACGACACGCGACTTTGTAGGGAAGTACTACTTCAACAAAGCGCAATCAAGCCGTAATAGGATTGTCTGGATCAGATTTTTAGTAAATGAAAAGAGACAGGGAAGAGAAAATTAAAATTAGTTAAATTTGATTTTATTTCATTTAATTGCTTTTGTATTTATGTATTTTAGTATTTAAATTATTCATCAATGTATAATTTCCTAATGACAATAGAATTTTTTTTTCATGGGAACAGATTAATTATTTTCCCTTTATTTATTATGGAAAAAATTCGTTAGATATACGTTCTGATTGGTTTTATTCCAAGGATACAAGGATTATGACGTATACCGAGGAACCGCTGTACTTTGTTATCTAGGATTTATATGTGCACTTAATTTTGTAGTCACTATATTAGGATTTGGAAAACATTTCGTCAACTTGCAACCACATCGATGAAGTATTTCAAATAGCATGTGAATTGTATCTAATTTTTTTTTTAGGTTAAGGAAAAACATTGCTTATGTTTCAAAATGAGAAAAAAAATAAATGACTCTGGTTCAATTTAAGGAGTAATGGGTCTGTATTAAACGTGATGTTCAATTGATTAGATTTTTTACAAAATTACATATTAAATACCTGCATATGGATATGCAGCGTTTTCCTACGTCTTCATTATCAAATAAAATAAAAAACTTCCCTTTGTAGGTAGTTAATTAATATTTAACCACCAGCTTATAGGCACTTGTAATATTCATTAAACAAAATCACTTACTCTTATGCAGATTGGTTTTTTTTTTATGTATTAAAAACAAAAATTATTAATAAATTCTTATAAAGAATAAGCAAAAAAAAAAAAAAACATTCTCGAAATTGGTTCAATGATATTTTAGATCGCCTTGTCTTTGATGTCTGAAGGATGCTACTAACAAAGTAACCAATGATCTGATAGTACCTGATATGTGCAGGCCATTTGCATTAAAGTACCTCCCATGTAATCACTTGTTTAATTGAAATTGTTTCATTTAGCCTTATATGTAATGTATCCATATCTACATCTGCATATACATACAATATATGCTGGATTGCTGGAGCTTTAATTTGTTTTCAATTTTATACCTGTATGGTCAGTATCGTCTCATATAGTATCATAATCAGCGCAAAACTTTAATAAGGTGGACGTACATACATATATTACCTGTTTTTAATCGCTCACTGGTGGTCAAACAATTTTTTTTTTTAATTTCAGCCTGTCCCGTTACATTGATTTTAATGCTTCTTATTATATGAATGAAGACATAACATTAAGTCATTATCAAAAAAATAAAATTAAAAAAAAAAAAAAAACGAAAGTAGAATGTATTCAGTTAATTATATTTTCCGTATTAATTAAGTCATTAATATGTTGTATCCCATCTGGGTTGTGTATACTATGTGTAGGAACAACAATTTTTTTGTTTAAGGTCTTCTACAACAAATTGCTTCTGAATCACAAATAAATTTAGATTTATTGTCTTTTTTTTATTTAGTTATAAATTAGTAGTTAACAGTACATTTTTAAATAATGTCATAAGTCATGTTCCTACAAATATTTATATATTAAATACTTATGTATGAAGGTATGTTACATACATTGTGTTTCTACACTACTAAAAGTAACTTAAGTGTAAGGTTAGAGAAATGTTTTTAGTATAGTAATGTAAGAACCGGCTGTGCTTATTATCTGAAAATAGAATTATAATAGTTACTTAAATTAAATTATTAATTTTTACTTTTTAGTAAAGAAGTGACAACTATGTTGATGATATTTCCGAACAGAACAGAACATAAAATTTGGATACATACATATGTATGTGTATACATGTTTCATCGAAATAAATTTGTAATTGCCTCAAGTTAAAAAACTTAAGTGTAAAATTGTATATGTAGATACGAGTGCAATTCAGAATTGGTTCTGGGGAGCTTTTGAATGGTAAGACAATTTAAATTATCTTGATTCAGAAGAATCAGAGGAAACATTAAAAAAACTACATAAACTCATATGTCAAAACATGAACTGAAATACGAATAGAAGATGAAATATTCAAAATACACGTACATGCACTTGTATGCATATCCCTGTAGTTCTACAGTCCTCAGATTGTACTATGCAAAAATTCAGCCTACTCATTATTGCACTAATTGACCAGGCTACGATCTATTTTTACGTCAGCTATAATCCCGAAAACTACAATCATTCATATCAACAATGAGTTACCGGTTGATACTTTAAAGAATGTAGGATTGATAGATGCCGACAAACAAAGTATTTCTAGTTCATGTTCACAATTTTTGGACCTTAAAAAAATGTAATAACTCTCAAGAACCGGTCTTATAGTAAACATTTATATAATCAACATAATCTTTACTCATTATTCTGCAAATTGTTAAATTTACATTCAAAAAAGCTGGTGAAGATGCTTCGAAAAATGGTACTATAACTCCACTACCACGCTGACCTCTAAATATTAGCAGCATAATCATTTTTTGAATGCGAATATCGGCTTTATACCAGTCCAAGAAATATGTTGTATTGGCTATGTCTTTGCTCTAGAATTTTGGTTGGAAAAATTAAAAATTTTTATCTTTCTATTGCCCACAACTAGTTTTAAATGACCATGCAACCACTTTACAATGGAAATATATTGTCTAAAATTGTTTTCCTTTTTTTAGTGTTTTTGTACACTATAATTTATTGGTAGTATAGACCATCGCAAACACTGTTTAAAAAATGTTGTGTGCACACATTAAAGAGAAAGAAATGGGTAGCATGAAAAAATTGTATGCTAAATAGTAAATTTTATAGTTTGAGATGGCTTATTTTGACAAATACATTTCTATCAAAAGAGGTATTCAGGTTGAAAACATTGTCAGAAATTTTCAATTAAAAGAATTATATATTATTATATATAGCTGACAATCACAATCACTATTCTTACAGTTGTTGAAATAGCTGTTCCTCCTGCACAGTAAACATAAGCCTGTATCAGCATGACAACATCAAAAAATATGAAAATAATCATTTGAACTCCGCTCACCTATTAATTATAATTAACTTAAATTTTACAAAGACAATTCAATAAAAACAATACTTACCATCAGCAAAACAACTGATGCCAGACAAACCATAAGAGCAGCAGAAAAGAAATGAATTAAAATAATCGGAACAAAAGCGCTGACCATTTTATCGCACATATCTATAGCTTTATTATGTTTTTTGATGATGATGCTCAATCTTTTATGGAGTCGATGATTTTCATCTTTATTAAAATATATACAAGGCACAGAATATGGAGAATCTTTTTGACCTTAAACAATAGTAAATTCCCGCAGCTCTTACTGACCTAACTATAGCTAGATATATAATTAGTGACATGACAACAATAGGCGCCATCGATAGGGGCAAGAGGAAGCATTTGCTCCATCTCTGGATTCTTCATTTCTTATTTTTTTTTAAACTAAGAAAACTAAGAAGAAATAAATAACTTTGTATAACTTAAACTTAGTAATAGTAATTTCAGTTTAGTTATTGAATTTTTCAATTCAAAAATTTTTTAAATTTTTAAAATTTTTAAAATCTTTTTTATCAAATCAAAGTAATTTTAACTTGTCCCTAGCCCTTTGGAAATAATCCAGGCGACGCCCATGATGACAACAATTTACTTACGAATTTCATCTTCCATTAATGCATTGATTTCACAATCAATATTTTTAAATTGAGCCGCAATCAAAAATGAAAAAGTTATGAACATTCCATCGGTACTGGAGAATGACACAACTGTCAAATACGATATGTACATATTAACAAAATATGCAAGTTGATAGCCCGGTGATGTTTTGATATCAAATGGATATCTACAATTTGTGTAAAGATCTTATAAATTTTGATATGATTCCAACTTCTATTAAAATTCATATATACTCCACTGGTAGCGGAACATTTTTCAATGGATCCTGTCCATTGAATAGTCTGATAATATCCGTAACAATTGGAATAGAGGAATAGCAAAAAACCGTCACAAGTGCAAAACCAAATATAGAATAACTTAAGACGTACGCTTCTCGGCACAAACCAATACTAGGTTTCAGGGAATCCGGATGAAGATCTTAAATATAATTATTTGAAATTCCAATTTAGGTATTATAAAATTTTTTTCTCTTACCATCTATTAACACCTCCTTTAAATATATAACTATCTCTTTGAGCCGTTTCTTTGCTATCATCAACAAAATGAGTTTA
Organism: Platyura marginata; assembly: GCA_026745375.1. NCBI lineage: Eukaryota > Metazoa > Arthropoda > Insecta > Diptera > Keroplatidae > Platyura > Platyura marginata. Next base: position 20,280 of record JANSTT010016938.1, on the reverse strand, counting down.
ATGACAGCTACATTTAATTCAGTTAGTGGAGTTACAGCTTCAACAATTCCCATCCATTCATTTGTCTCTTTCCAGATTTTCCAATGATTAAAAACGTATAGCCACTCAGTGGATGATGTAAAAATGATAATAAATATTGTATAACAAGCAATTATAACTGATCGTCGATTTGTAGACTCTGGCCAAACACCAATAGATTCGGCTAATCTTTTTGGTATTTTGTATAGCATCTCTTCGGTTATTTGAGTTTTATCTCTGAACATCTGCATCTTTGAGAATCTTTGGTCGTTACTTTAATATATAGTGACGGGTTTACCTGTATGTGTATATAGTTAATAACATATAAAAAGTAAACATTTTTTATTTATTTAATTTTTTTATTTTTTAAACAATATCTGTCCAATATAGGTCTAATACAAGTGCCATATAATTCACATACATATGTATGTATGTAACTATATTTAAAGATATCATCCAACTTACGTATAATAAATAAAACACTTTATAGACAAGAATTCGTAGAATTATTTATAAACAATTTTTATATCGTAAATAATATTATTAACCAATTACCATTTTAATGTTTTACCGTATTAAAGATAATTGCACTTTAACCAAATAAATTGCGAATAATAATCAATTTCGAATTCATTGGAAAGGCGCTCACTTTTCTGCTATGTTTTCGCATTGAAATTGAAAATGAATTGCTTTGAAGTGGAACAATAATGTCGAAATATTTGCTTTTGCAAATTTGCACATATATTTTATATAGTAATGAGGTCAGTAAATTGATTAGTTAATTAACTAAAGAGCTACATGCTACATATATCTAGTCGGTAGTGTAAAAATAAACACTGATATTAGTGAACGTTTTTTTTATGTATATTGAAAGAAATTTAAACAAAATATAGAGAAAATAAGAAAGATGGTGGATAATATTTAAATTTTAAATTAACTATTCTTCTCCTATCTAACAATGAATTATTCATTTATAATGATATTTATTTAAAGGCCCCATTTGTACAATCTTATTTACAATCGTGCCAAATGTAACACCGTAAAAACTAACTACGGCTATGGATGATATGGATGAGAATGTACGCTCGTAAAAAGCGATCTTTTCAAGATCTTAGTCTAAGGCAAACAATAGCCGAAAAAAAACTAAATAATTGTGCGTATGCTTACAACCCACGTTCAGTTCAGTTTATAATATCTTGGTTGAATGACACTCCGTAAGAATATTCTTGATTGGGAATATAAAATTTTCATTATTACTTTTTGTTATTATGTTTTAACTAAAATAAAAGTCTGATAAGAATAAACAAACAAAATTTAAGTAGGAGGGCTCATCTCATAAATATAATTGAATAAAATAATGACATCAAGAAAATTCCAAAACTCATTAATAATTTATCTTCGCATATCTCTACTTATAACAAATATCCACTAATAATAAACATTTCATTTCCAATTCACAACCAGACAAATAAATCGCTCAATTACTAATAATAACAAATAAAATATGTTCACTCTATGGGCTAACAATATGAAGTATCAATATTCTTGTCTGGACGGAAAAATATTTTCAGACCAATATGACTTTCTTTTTAACGTTCAAGAAAAATAAATAATCCAACCCCCATATTATGCGAACGTTCATGGGATGATTTCTATCTTGTTTCTCACATATAGTGTATTATAATGATACTGAGCAGATAATAAATTGTATATTTTTGTCTGGACAATAGAGGGACATTTACTGTAAATCAAAATAATTGCAAGAATATGTCATTCATATACATATGTAAAAGTTTACAGTAGAAGTTTTTGTAATTTAGTATTGTTTGAAATCTTGGCTCTTCCATTCTTTTTGTATAATTGTGTATGATAATTATTTGCATTAAATTTTATATATTTATATACTTATATGTATGTTGAAATATTTTGGAAGGAATAAATAAGATCTCCACACAAGATATAATATGCGTACATAATAGCCTTCTACATATATTTTTGTTTATCCTTTGAAATACTCCAAACTGTTTCACAATCGTCACAAGTTATTTTAAAACGAAAAAATACCGAATTAAATGAACATTAGATTACAATGCAGGACAATAAATAGGTACTATTACTTTGTCAATTTTTTTTTTCTTACTTCATCTTTTCGTCTAGATTATTTGATTTTTCAAAATGATGTGAAATCGAATTTAAATATAATAATTTAAGTTAAAAATTTAACTTATCAATAACAACAAATTTTTATTTTTTAATTATATATAAACAAAACTATACTTACACACAAATGTATATTATAATCTATAAGTTAAGGTGTCAATTACTTATGACTGTAAAGAACTTCCTCTTAGGTAAACAGTGTAAAAAACTTTTTAGTACTGAAAGATGTGTTCAGTAGTAGATATTATATAAAGGTGTTTGGTGATAACTATTATACATCATCCACTATAAAAATATAGTAATAATAAATCATATTTCATTAGTCATTAATATAAAACGATAATAATATGTAATTGAAACATTTCATATGTATTTTGTATGTAAGTATCGTTACAATATAATTTTGAAAGTGAATACCCATCAATTACTGATATTATAAATATTTAATAATACTTTTTAAATAGAATCAAATTAGAATTGATATTACATTTGCATATCTGATCGAATGTATTAAAAGGCTACAAAACTGTTAAAATCACTTTATACCTATTTTACCTTAATCATATTTGGACAGTATTAATTCAGTGGCGGCTTTTGAGAATTTTTGATTCTACATATATAATGGTACTATTTTTGAAAAAAACTAGGCCAATTTTAATGGAAAAAAATGAAAAAACATTTGGAAGTTCGTCGAACATCTTGACCGTTGTGGTTTTTTGAAAAAGTGGGACAATTTTGAAATTTCTCGAAAAAGTTAAGGACCATCAATTTTTAAAATGAAAGAGTTAACCAAAAAAAAGCGTGACCATATCTAATTTAAAAATTTGTGTTCTGAAAAATATCAAGGTCAAGATAAATTTTTCCAAACTCAGTAGAATATTATATGTAATTGATATTATGTGGAACTACCAGTAGTGACGAGTTGCTTTTGTTTTACACTTTTTATATGCATTTGATTTGAAAATATAATTATAAATCCTGAAGATTTTACTAAAAGAATACAAAGTTGGATAATGAAGCAATTTGTGTTTGGATTAATAATTTTACATATACATTATATGCATAAGTATATATGTATGTCTCGAAGGTATACAAGTAGACAAGTATTTATTAATAAATGATAAAGTTCTCCAAATACTAATATAATTTACAAAAAAGTCTGCAACAATGTTATGTACGATCCAGCAGTACTTATAATCTGAAAAATAAAAAAAACAGTTGATTGAATTTTGAATTTTTGAATTTCTTTTACATTTAAAAAAGTTGGTGCAGATGACTCAAAGAACGGCACTTTAACTCGATTGCCTTTCTGGGCTCTAAGTATTAACAAAACAATCATTTTTTGAATACGAATGTCGGCTCTATACCAATCAAAAAAATATGCAGCCTCGGCTATTTTGGTACTCTACAATAATTAACATTAATCTTTATTCAAAATCTCCAATTCAAAATTATTGGTACACTCTCAAAAACAATTGTTCCACCGGCACAATAAATATAAGCCTGCAGTAGCATTACCAAATCGAAGAATATAAATACTATCATTTGTACACCATGGGCCTTACATTAAAATTAATAAATTATTATAATTATTATTAAATTATTTATTATGTATTTACCATTATTAAAGCAACAGACGCCAAACAGACCATTAGAGCAGCCGATAGAAAGTGCGTTAAAATTACGGGAACAAATGAATTTACCATGATATCGCAAATTTCAATTGTTTTTATGTGTTTGGCAATAATACCACTTAATCTCTTAAAAAGAATTTCATTTTCATTTTTGTTAAATTTTGAAAAGCTCCATGCAATCTTTTTACCTTTAAAAATAATTTTGTACATTTTAATAAATAAAAAAACTTCTTAGTCCACACATTTTTATTTATGAATAACAATCCATTTCAAAAAAGCTTACCAATTTCATCATCAACTAAACCATTAATTTCCGCTTCAATATTTTTAAATTGAGCTGCAATTAGTAAACAAAATGTTATAAATAATCCATCAGCAATAGAAAATGTCATGACAACAATGTAAGCAATGTAGCTGCTGTAAAAATAAGCAAATTGATAGCCAGGTGAGCTATTAGTGTCAAATGGATATCTAACAAAAAACCATCATCAAGTAAATAATATTTTATGTTGAAGATTTAACAGAAACTTACTCAACGGGTAACGCCAAAATATACAGAATATTTTGACCTTTTACCACTCTAATAATATTGATGACTATTGGAATGGAAACATAGCAAGTAACGGTAACACAACTAAATCCAATGATAGAAAAGCTCATCAGATATGCTGTTCTCCACATTGTTATATTATTTTTTAATATGGTTGGATGGAAGTCTTCAACAAAATTAAAATTCGTTTTGTTATTAAAACCAAATCAAAAGATAAACAAACAAACAAAATTCTTCAAATTACCAGGCAACAGCATAGTTTCTCTTAAATAGTTTAGTATTACAACTATTTGCTTTCTCGGTGTTATTATGAAGACGATTTTAAATACGGCTACGATTAGCACCATTATTGGACAGATCGCTTCAACGACATCGACCCATTTCTTTGATTCTTTCCATAATGGCCAATGGTGTGCAAAATAAACACATTGTGTGATAAATGCCAGTATTATTGTGATTATTGAGAATGATGTCTGAAGTGTTGATCTTAATAATGAGAATTCTGGCCAAACACCAATTACATGCGATAGAGCTTTTGGGACTTTAAACAGCATGTCGTTTGTTAGTTGACCGTTGTTTTTTAGTTTTAACATTTTATTTTTTAATCTATTTGTTATCCAAGCACAATGGAATATTCTTTTAAAATTTTTCAATATTTAAATTTAAATAAAAATTAAATTTTAAAAATTTACTAAAAAAATGTATATTAATAAATGCCCTTCTTAACCAAAGAAATAGGTTATGATATGATGAATTTTCTTTATCGCCTCTTTATTTAAGAGAGGCTAAGTGATAGTATTTGACGTGGGGTGGTTCTATCATGGCACCAATGGTGTCGGACATGAATTCAGTGTCAAATTGTAGGGAGACAAATACAATCTTTCCTTAAACTATACTTGTTAACTCGATTTAGGAGTGGTTCTACAACTATAGCACAGTCTTAGAAATTGTGGTATTTTTACTAACACTACTTATTTTTTCATCAGTATATTTTCGAATGTAAAATAAAGAAATAATAATAAAAAAACTTCTTTTTCTCAATCAGTAATAATTTTTTTTTAAAAATTTAATGAATTTAAAATTTAGTCAATTTACATATTCTTTAAATCACAAATCAAAAATCACGGTGGCCTAACAAAATAACAAAAATTACTGCACTAAATTTTCGCTATACGTTAATAATACTATAAAATAATGAATACGTTTTGCCAACAATAATTGCAGCAATTGATGCATTAAAGTGTCTGCTAAATGATGGAATCATGAAATCATTAAAGTACGGCGCCTCAGGATAAGTTTGGTTTTTATTTGCTGTTTTTTTTTTGTTTATTGTTTTTCCTTTCCTTTATTTTTATTTGCATTTTGAAACGTAACATGAATGAAATTAATTACATCATTTTGATTGAAAAGAATTAATGTTCGATTTATTTTTGCCAGTGATGTTTTTATTTTTTTATTATTATTATTTCATCATGCTGATTGTATATTGGATTGTAATTTGGCAAAATTATAATTGATATCATATGGTTTTTGGAAAGAATATTAAATCTGAAAAGTACAGTTATATACTCATACTATTTGGTACATTTTACCTAATGGTATACCAGTGATGTACTATTATGGATTATGGGGGATATTCTATTCGGGACTCTACGGTACAGGTCAAATTAAAATGATATATTTTTTTGTTCACAAAATTATAGCTAGGCGCTAGAATAGCGCAAAGATAAAATAAAAAAATAGTTTCTATCATCCCTACTTCAGAATCACTACACGACTGAGTCTCACGTGATGTCATCAATGTTGTTAAGTTTACTGTACTATAGGTATACATACCATTGATAATAATTGATATAAGAAATTTTAAATCCATATTTGATTAATTAAAAATTAGGCCAATAACCCATCATCACAACACATCAGTCAGTGTCTTTCAATGTGTGTTGATGTGTTTTCATCATATCAACAAAATAAAAATATTTAGAATTGAGTATTTACTAGATTGATTGATTGTAAATGATAGTTTTACTTCAAAATATCCATAAAGATCCACTCAATCACCGTATCAAATCAAAGTGAGCGATATTTATTTGGTTTGGCGCCTAATTGTACCTCTATATAAGTACAGTAATATTTCTGTTTACCTATATTTTACTATCATATAAATAAATGTTTAATGTTTGAACAGTTTTATTACTTAATTTTTTCATTTTTAATTGTTTGTGTGTGAACAAAATAAGTTCTAATTAAGTTTTCCTGGAAGATTATTTATTATTATACTTTTGTATATGGGCACATGTTTTTTTTTATATAATTTATAAATATGAGTTATGTATAATGCGTTGTTGGCGTTTATATGGAAATTCATGAATGGTATTCTGTGTACATTTGATAGTGATAACAAACATAGTAGTGTTAATAGTACGAGTATAATAAATGCTATCGTTATTTTTAAAAGTGGAACACGACACAAATTATTGTAAAAATACACTTTTTATAAATATTAAGATCTTTATAATTGAGTCATCATACATATTATGTTCTTCGATCGATAATCAGCCATTACACTTTCGGGGACCCTCAGCGATAGATAATTTTGAGGCACCGGTCCCAACAAATTTTTGAATTTGCAAAAATACTCGTACACTGTTTCTTTTTAAAGATATGTACGAAGAATACCTACATACATTTTTGCATAAACATAATATTTACTACAGTGAAACCACGATTATCCGTCACTCGATTAATCGTCACCTCGGTTAACCGTCACTGACGGTATGTATTTTTTTTTTAAATTAATACTACCATCCTTTGTTTTAGTTTGTTTGTTTATAAACTGCAAAGCACAACATTTCATTTCATTAGAAAACGATCACACCTTTCTTTATTCACTTAATAAAAAATGAAAATAATTAAAAATTGTTTTTATTTCTCTAAATTAACTTTTTTCCAGAATTTGGACAGCAATAACATTCTGGTAATAAAAAGAATTTTCAGTATCTTTTTTGTTTAATTTATAATAAAAGTTAAAAATTGACTTTTTGCAGCCAAAATGTATAATTAAAATAAAAATTAAGATTTCCTAGGATTCTTTTTTTAATTTTTTTGTTCAGGTCTAGAGCATACTCGTATTACAATATTTAGAGCATTTTGTTGGACGTATTTATTGATATCACGTTGAGAACATAATATAGATTCAGACACTTTTTTATTGCAAAAATCAGACTACATTTACATATAATAAAAAAATGTAAAATTACAACAACTTAACAATAAATTGTGTAACTGTTCAGTTTAACTGTACAAAAATAAAACTTTTACTGTCACGCAGCAATACATTAGTCGTCGTAACGGATATATGTATGTACATAAATTCAAACAACATATTTTTCACAAAACTTTTATCTGGATAAAATGTGCATTATATGTGGATATTTCAAAACGTCATTTTTACAAAAGTTTCCCATAAAGCAAAAACTTTTCGTTTCCCCAGATAACATCTAACTTTTCTATAATTGATGTCATGTTTGCTGCACAAAACTAAACTACATAAATATAAGTACCCCAGTAGTTTGTATATTACACTAGGTATACCTATATATATAGAACTTTTTTCTAAAATCGTTTCTCCACTTTCTAATGGTAATGTTTACAGTTTACCAATTTCGATTCAGTCAAAAATAAAACTTTTTGCTAACATAATTCTATCTATTTCTATATTATAGATACACAAAACATTGTCGTCCAGTGAACTCTCTCCAATATATTGCTTTATGCATTCTAATTTGACAATGAGATAAATGTCATGTGAACTTCTTGTAGATTTTGTTTGTTTAGCGTTTTTATATGTTTTTCCGTTGAAACAACGCAAAGTTACATGGTATCTTTATTGATGGTGTAATGTAACAATGTAAAAAAAATAAAAACTCCTGACCTAGCCTTTCAAGCTCTCTTATATGCAATTTCTAATTTTTAAAGTTATTTGTGCTTTTATCGAGGACATATACTTAATTTTGTTTTCATCTTTTTATAAAATTAATTAAACTTTTTTTGAGAAAAATTAAAAAAGTTATACAAGAATTTCGTTTTATTTTAAATTTTTGAAAATACATTGTTGAGTTTCATTATTTCGTTATTTTTGTTAAATAAATTAAATTTATCACGAAAAAAATTAATTTCTAAAATGGGAACATAGATTCTAAATCAAATTTTAATATTTTTCACTGTGTCCAAGGACCATTTTTCAGTTTCATTATTAAAAACATTCAAAATACAGACAATTACAAATATGCTAATATGAATATGTACAATGTAATAAAAATATCTTTTTTCCACCATATAAAAACCTATAAGCCGAGAGAGAAAAAAATTCCCATAGTAGTAATCGTTTTAATTATACGCATACGCATATCGATATAAATTATAATTATTAGCCGATAAGTTTTATATCTTTGATATCTTATATTTGCCGTGACCAAATAACTCTTAAAAACGAATTTCACGGGTCATATGTATGTAAAAAAAAAATTGCTTGCAACATGAAATATATAATTTGGCTAAACGATTTTTTGTGTGTATGCGCAAACTAATTATACCCATCATATCTAAGCTGGTAGAAAAAGAAAATATAATAATCAACGATTGGACTGGATATATGGTAGATACCTGATGAATATGCTGTCTAGAACCCAACGCATATCATTATATAGTTTTATTGTAAAGTTACTTAAAGTTTTTCATATAGGTACATACATATATTGTAGTTAAGCTATTGGATGACTTAATAAAATTTTACGTATACATATATATATACATACATATGAATGATATTTGAAATAAAAATAAAAAGTAAAAACCAGAATTAAGATATTTTTTTTCGTTTATGCTCAATTTTTCATTTTTAAATCTCACTTTAGTATTTTAGTATGTAAGTAATAATCACACAATACAATATTATTGTTCACCTATCGTTACACTGAATGCTTAACGATTCCAATAAGGTCTTTTATAAAATCGTCGAGTTTATATCAATGAAAGAATAACAAAAAGTATTCTAAAATTCATTGGATAAACAATCGTTAGACTAATTAATTAATTCTTAATTAAAGTATTACATGTTATACAGGTATGTACCTATATACAGAATTTAATCAAAAGTTGTCAATTTGGAAAAAATAGTTTCTAATATACTACATAATTCAAGAAACTAAGTAACATGGTCATTTTCTATTAAATATTTACCTATCAACCTACCTAGTTATATATTCTTAAAGACTTGTAACTAAAATTAACCTGCACTATAACTTACGTTACACGAACAGCAGTATGTATATACATGTATATAATACGCAATGCTACTGATTTAGATTCAGGCCATCCAAAAGCAAAATTTTAAAACTCCAATGAGGATTACTTCTAGTAATAAAATGTAATAAAGTAGTCGAAATAAGATTCCAATACTGCTTGGATTTTGAATTGGTTGAATAGACAGACATATCTATAATAAATTTATGAAATCCATAAATAAGAATCAATTGCACCAGAAATCAGAATAGTTGTCTTAAAATACCGCATTTTCTTTACCAATTAGTTTCCCCTTACTTTATTTTACATTTTTTGATAATATATGAGAGCAGTAGCATCATCATCATCAAATAAGAATTCCTCTTTTTATTGAAATTACCATAATATTTTTAAGTATGCTTTTTCGACCATGTTAATTAAAACTGTAGTGAAATTCTAATATTGTTAATTTTTCTTTTCTATGTGTCGTTGACGTCACTTCTGCTTAACTGGTGCCAGCAGACATTCCATGCCTTGCTTTTTGTATTAGCAAAGTGACATGATATTCTATAAGGAAATAAGGAAAATTAAAACTGAGCAACTCTCCTCTATGGTAGAAAAAAGTTTGTTTTATCTGAATTAATAATCACTACATATGTATGCAATTAATAAATTGTTTTAAACCTCTGCTATACTTAAAAACAAAAATGTCTTCATTAAAATAAATTCATTCTAAATTCACATCACGAAATTCCAATTTCTGTAATCTTTTATACCAAATTACCTACTTAAGAAGATGAAAACGATCACTACAGTCTTCAATTGTCCATTTTGGCGATAAAATTGCTCCTTATCTTACAGTCCTATCAGTCAGGTAAATTTATTACAAAATCACATTTATAACTGAATTACGCAGATTTAGATCAGATGCCCAACTAAATAAAACGTGAATAGCAAAAATAATAAAAAAACACAAAAAAGATGCTTCTTTTGCCGGTATATTATATGTACACGTTCTTTGCGCTTGGTCGTTGTCATTTTTATGATCAACCATCAGCAATGAAAAAAAGGTCAAAAATACCAAAAAGTCAAACATTATCATTTGCACGATAACTCAGAAAATAATAATGATCTGAGCGCGGTGGTACTTAAAAACAAAAAAAGTCAATGCGTGTGCAGCATTTTGTTAACATAAAAATACTTTTAAAATAAAATGAGCATAATGGCCCAGGCATTTCAAGAATTTAATTTGAAATTCATGTTTCCATCATAAAATAGACAATTTATTAATGACCTTTTTGGTAATTTTGTAATTATTTAGCGTTTTTTAATTGGTTAATGATTTTGTCACCATTTTTCTCGGTTATTTTATCGATAGTTATTAACCTTTATTAGGAATATTAATTTCAACGCTTAAGTACGCGCGCACATATTTTTTCCGCTCTATCACTTCATATATACCGTATGAGCATCTACAAAAAAGTTCATTTTGTTACAGCCAGTTTTGTCCATTTTGGTGAAAAAGTTGAAGGCACCGAGAATGATGTTATCGGATCTTGGACGGCGCCGTTATATGTCACTTTAATTCAATTTCTTGATTGTTTATTTTTTTTTCATGGTTTTTTTTTGTTTTTTTTTTTTGTAAATACCAATGTGGATACTAATTAAATGAATGTCATTTTTATTATGAAAAGTAACTGTTCATATACGAAATATTGTGCAATATGATAATAAAATTTTGCACAAAATATTTAATTACTTTGTTCGCTTGGTTTCTGTTCATTATTTCGATAGTGGGAAAAATTAATTTTAAGAATTCTTTTTTTGACTGCAGAGCACAGATCGAAGAAATACGATTTGAAAATTTGCTAATGTCCACGATACCTAAGATTTTACAACGAATAGAACATTTTATGAAGTACATATGTATTAGGAATACTCAAGCGATTTAAAAAAATACTTTTATAGAAGACATCGCGTCCTTTTATCATAACTCTAGTAAAGTAGTCTTCAGAAGTACTTTTTTTTTAGCATTGATTCTTTTTGTGTCTGGATTAGAATCGCCTTCAATAGTGATTTGTTTATAATTCATCTTTGAATGGCAATATAAATATTGTATAACAATCAACTTATCATTCCATTCATTTCCACCGTTACTGTAGACGCTGTACCTGTTTTAATCGTTGTGTTAGATCGCTTAAAATGTTGACAATTAATTTTATACTTACGAACAATAATTTCTTGTAGATCTTCCTTTAATTCTTCTTATTATTCGTCTTTTTATTCTCTCTTTTGTATAAAATAAAAGCGCCACTGAAAATTGTTTAAATATTAACCAATTAGAATAGCAATTCCTTTTTGGCACACAATTCCAACAAGTGATGTACAATTCAAAATGTCGTTGTGTGGTCCCGTCACAATATATACAAAACACATTTGTGTTCCTACATGCATATTGGCTTCACAGCTAGTGAGTAAATTTTTAATATAAAATTCAACATCAATTTAATGACTTTATTTAACAACAATTTTCTCGAATGAAAAAAAATTAATAGCAACTACTATAAGCACCTATATAATGAAGTGCATTAGAAGTGAAATAATTCCAGGCTTTGGCATTGCAATTTTGATTTTGGCATTTTTCTTTTGTTTTTCATTAGTCCTTCCATTCTACATTAATAATACACATTTTTATACCGAAAACTACACTTAATATTACTTAATGGCTGTATTACGTTATTCGTTTTTTTTTTTGAAACATTAAAAAACAATTTTTTTTCGGTTGAAACATAAATTGATGAGATGGTGGGTTTTTGGATGTTTTTTTTTTTTTTTGTTCTGTAAAAGCGAAAATTCGTGCTAATGCTGGGTGGATATTAAAAAATTTATTTAACCTCAAAAATATGCGCAGACAGCAGGTCACTTAAAACTCATTAAACTTCATTTCATTGGAAGCATTCCAAGAAAATCGTTTTGTGGATCCATATAAAATGCATTCGGCGCATAAGATAATTGCATTTGATGTATGTTTCGTAATTTTTAAATATAATGAAAAGTGATTAATTTACGATTTTTACGTTACGTTTAATTGAGGATTTCGAATTAACGATTTACTGTGGCAGGATAATTAAATAAAATGAAATAATAAAAGAGAAATTGAATTTTTATTTATTATTTTTCATTGACATATAAAATACTGAACTGATGGACATTGTGAGTCCCGTTTTAAAGATTCAAATATTTTATTATCCATTTTAAATCAATTAGTAAGGTAGGATGGTAATTTAATTACTGCTCACGAAAATAGTTGTTAGCTACATAGGTACGTACACAGACAATATTTTTTCTTCTGTATCTGTATAGTATAACAAAATTAAAGAAAAAAACCCAAAAACCTTTAATTTATTTGTTATATAGGTCCGTGGACGTTTAACAATTAATTAGACGTTTGTTAGTTTGTTATTAATACACACCACCGGTCACAATTATATGATTTATCACATTTTAATGCACACGTGTCAATTTAATCCGATTACAGTCAACAAATTATTTTTTTTTTTCTCGTCAAAAATACCTTTCTTTGTTACTATTTACCACAGTTACTTAGAGATGTTAATTCGTAATTCCTACCCAGATTAACATGAATAATGCATACAATTGATTGATAGTCTTGTGCGCAGCGATAAAAAAAAATTTATTGGTTTGACAGAAATTTATGTTGAACTAATAAAAATGTTAGTGTAATTATTTATTTAAAATTATTATTTAGTGCGGATGGTGTTCGGCTTTTTTTTTTATAAATTTGAATTTTTCTTTCTATATAGTGGGCACATAAATTGGTGTTGAAAAGTTTTGAATTAGTATGTTTTTATAAATTGACATTAATAATAATTTACTTTAACTTTAAAAAATAAATTTAGACACTCACTCTCTTTCTCTTTCTCTCAACATAGTTACTTATGTGAAAATAAAATCAATAGTCGGTATCACACAGGCCAACACTTTTTTGGCTTTTGGACAAGAAAAGTGTTGGCCATTTTCTCTTTGCTTTATGTCCCTCTTGCCTATGAAACCTGTTTGTTGGCCAACAGTGTTTGCCTGCTTGATACCGACTTATAAGAAAATCTTTTCGATGTCGTTTATGAATGATTTTTGGAATTTTTTTTTTCTTAGTAGGTATTATAGGCCGAAATAATTTATTTACAATTTTTAAAACTGCTACGTTTTAAGCTATTTTAATTTTAAAGTTTTAAATTTTGTAACCTCTTAAACGTACTTTAATCAAATGTGCCCTTAACCTAAACCAAACGTTCCCTTACATGGAAATTGGTAAAAGATAAATGTAGTCGACAATAAAATGTTAAAGGACTAACGAATAGTTGTTTATACTCAACTAAAAAGGAGAATCATTTGGCTAAAGCTTTGTAAACTCTCCACAGTGGCTATTCTGACAATTCACAGTGAATTGGGAACTATGAAAAAACTGCAACAAATTTTCATCTACTTACTTACATATTGCATATCGTATTCGTATACTATACAAAAATAATTTCAAATGTACATATTATAAAAAAAAAAACTAATAATAAATAAATTAATAAAAACAAAAAGATTTACAGCGTACGAGTGCAAATGTGTAAAATGAAAACGTGAAAGGTAATGCTCGCATATCAAAATATTTAATTTTAAAAACATCGGTTCTGGGATATTAAAAAAAATAATTTTCTTCTTTAGCACATTGAAAACGAGATGTTGTCAGGTACCAATTTGTGTGTTATTGCAGCCAGCCTCAACATTAAATGGATAATAATATTTTTGATGGCTGTGTGCATTTCGTGTTTATATGAAGTTTTAATTTAGTTTTTGCGCCGATTTCAAAAGTTTAATAAGTTTTTAATTAAATACATTTTTACGCATTTCGACAGGTTCAATGTCAAAGGTCTTTGTATAATACAATGTATATATGCATACACTACTACAATAAAAAACATAATTTCTTTTACCATTGTTCGTGCAGGGAATCGTAAAATATAAATGAAGAGTTGTAGACAAATGTGGTAATCCGCACTGGAGTAATTTATTACATCTAAACCATTTAACCGAGAAATATTTTTTTTCAGTTAGTTAATCCTCCATGTTCAATAAGCGGAACCTGGCCTCTAAATAACAATGTTATAGTAAACATGATGATTATCTGAGACATTAAAGAAGTTCTTTTTGTAACTGATCCGATATACAAAATGCCCTCCAGTTCAATTTTGAATATGAATAATCGAGCGGCTTATATTGTTTTCTATGGTGTTTATTAACGTTACTTATAGTTATAGAGGAGTAAATAATTACATAAAATCGTGTGAATCAGCCCCAAGTCAACAGTCTAATATAATTTAATGGACGGGGTCTTTAACGGCCAGACTTTTTTTTGCACATTGCGGTCTTCAATTAAAGATCAATCAATTATTTAATGGCAAATATGTTTTTTTTTCAGTTATAAGTAACTTACGCGCACCGTTCGATGTCTGACACATTAAATAAAATATGTGGTGAGATATTTGTATAGAAGCAAGAAGTTGTACTTTAACAACGGTTTGTATCATTTTTGTGATTTTCAATTCCAGAAAGAAGCATCATAAATGATCCCAAAGGTTTACACTTCACATTATAAATACTTATCTAGAATGAGCGAATTTACGACTTAATTTTGGATTTTAAGTCTGGTTGTAAACACCTTGGTAGTTTATTTATAAAGTCAATAGTTTAAAAAGAAGAAAATTCTTCTCTTGATGATGTTCGAGTAAAAAAAACAAATGAAAAATCTTGAATCGAGAACTGCAGAAAAGTTATTTGAAATAATACTATTCCAATAAGAATATTTTAAAAATTCCTTTTGAAAGGGCCGCCTGCCGCAAAGAATCCAAGTCTTGCAAACTAGACAATGAGTTTTTCAAAAAAAAATGATCAAAAAAATATATAATAGATTACAGAAACATTCTAAACATTTAATTGAATTGTCAATACTATTGAGTTTTTAGACTACTTACAAAAAAAATAGTGTAACAGATTTTTTTAACTTAATGAATTTAATTAAGTGATGTTAGATTAAAACAATATAATTATTATTAGCGAGTTTGTTTGCATCAGTATACGTTTGGCTTTGCCGCGGGACTTAAACAACCTAACCTGCTTCTATCTCAAATTTCGATTTGTTATAGAATTATTAACATTTTTAAATACAGCAGAACCCTTGGTGAACTTGGTCAACTTTTATGGTATCAAGTGTTTGCTGCTTTTTTAGTAGCAAACAATTTACAATTAAATAAAGTCCTTTCTCTATAGTTATATAGGTACATACATCATACATACATACATATAAACGGAGCCATTTCATTATTGTTTACTATATACATTTAAATATACATATCTATGTATCAACCACAAAATCAACATTCAATATTGCAATATGCACATTTTCCTTTAATATTATATTTTTGTTAGATTTCTTTTGATCTCTGTATTCGTAAGCTTTCCCATTATATTAAGAGAAAATTGATTTCTAACAAAAAGCTTCCGCCGCCATTTTACTATATGTACAATTTACATCAGTACCCATTTAAAATATATAGTCGTGTTTATGCAGACACAACTAGACTAGACATCTAGACAGATCCGTTTATTTATATATGCGAATTAATTCGACGGAAACTTCAATTGAATTGAATTGAGTGGAAAAATATTTTTCTGATTTCTCTCGGCATTTCTAAAAATATATATTTTTCTTAGATTTATTTTTAATGTAATTACATTAATGATAATTTATTTATTTTAAAAAAAAAGGCTAAACAAGCATTTAATGATTTACATAAACAGAATCATTATTTCCGAAAAATAATGTTAATTACTAAACAATAATTAAGATATTGATTAATGATTACCTTCTGATAGGTAGGTACATACATACATACATACATACATATATACATATGCTGTCTAAATAATACAATAAACACAATTTTAATTGGAAAGAGAGAGATCGTCATCGAAAATTCCACGATATTTTTTTTTCTGATATTTCTTACAAAATACTCCTTGTAGTCATTTAAAATTACATACTTATGTGTATTTATTAAAAATCAGTCACTATACGATGTAAACATATGATGAGTTCCGTACAAATGTAAATTAGTTCCTCAAATATCAAGTAGGTAATTCATATTAATTACCTACTAATACATAATTCAATTTCACACATTCCTTGCAATTAGACGATCTCTGTTTTTTGTTTGGTTTAACGTCGGGGCGATTTATTGTGTATGTCGGCAATTTATAAAGTTAAAAAAACAAAAACAAAAATGTCATTACGCCAACTATACGCAATGAAATTGTCGAAAGGTCAATGCTACTTTTAACGCGGATCTTTCTCCTCAATCACCATGATAAAGGTCTTTCGATTCCATCATATATGCTATAAATTAACATATTATTATAACTCAAAACAGCAATGGAAAATTTGTAAGAATATCTAGGTGCGACATGACAAGATGAAGTGGTAGATCATTTTAGTTTAGGTAAACATATAGGAATTTTTCAATTTTATTACATTTTTACGTAATTGTTTATTAACTATAAAGTCGTTAATTTGTTATAAGAATTAGAATTAGGTAACTTCTTCAAAAAAAGAGTAAGTAAAATATTTTTTATTCTATTTAAAGAAAGACCCTCGCAGGTGAAGAATAATTTTTACATTAATACACAAACGCATACTTTACTTATATAATCCATATACAGGTGGTTCCTCGTATAACGCGGTACTTGTATAATGTGGTTTTGCTACAACGCGATTTTGATATTGATATTGCGGTTGCAATTTCGTATAACGCGGTCTTGAAATTTCGAAATATTGATTTTTCACTTAAAATATTCTTTAAAATTTCATTTAGTAGAAATAAATATTTTCTAAAAAAACAAGCGGTACGAATACATTGGTGTCGGAGTAGTTAAATTTTTTTTTAAATTTAAATTTTTTTAAAGTTTTTTTTTATAATTGAAATTATTTATTATTAGATTTTGAACGTAGATATGACGCGTCATTTTTGTGGAACTATAGTAGGTAGGTTCAAGATCATTGATTTATAATTTATTTTTAGCAGGTTATTTTATTCTAAAGTACGGTACTAGATCTCAAATGAATTGTAATTGGAGCAAACCTGCTATTTAAAGTGGAATCCGAATCAAATGCATTCACTTGTTTTTTTTTTTTTTGTTTCACTATTTACCTATGCTGATTTAATTTTCCTAACTAGCGACAACAACAATTAGGTTGTAATTTAATTAGGTTATCTACTACTATAAATTATGTATAAACTGCTGAAATTTAAAAAAAACCTACTTATTTTTATTGAAAATATTAGATTTAATAAATTTACACAATTTTCTTTTATTTTTATGGGAGGAGTATGTCTGAGGCAGATGTGTAGACTGTAGAGCAACAAAGCAAACTATATTTAGTTATGAAGACATATTTTTGATTTTTTATAGTTTTTTTAATTTTTCTTCTACATTCTCGTATTAATTCCGTTTTAAATAGAGTCCGTCCGAATTGTTACATTTTTCAGTAAGTACACTACTATCTATAGTTATAAAATCGTTTCTTGCTTTCTATAGAGAGCGATCCAAAGTTTTACATGGAGAAAACACAAAATTATGATTATATTATCTCAACAAAAAAAAAATAGTATGAAGCAAATACTTTCCCTTTTATATTTGGAAGTACATAGGTAATATCCAAATAATTTTAAAATCGGCAAATTTGTACACAATTGGAAGCACCAAGTTTTTTTATGGTTGATATTAAAATCTCATCGGTTTTCACATTAATTAAATTGACTTTTCTACCTGTCATTAACTCAGAAAATAGTCAAATAAATCATTTTGCACACAGTTACATATATATGAATGCATTATGTCGGCATTGCTGCTTTGTAATATTGTGGTTTGAGGTTAATATAAAAGACGTTTGTCTATATATAACATATATTTTTTATCTGTACACATATATATCATATTTTTTATTGTTTTAAACTTTAAAGATTGTATTTTATTTCGAACAAATGAAATTAGTTATTTTTTTTATAATCTCAAATTATTGAACAATTACTTCTGTACACCTAACCTGCAATATTGATACATAAATTTAATCAAAATTGTACCTGCTTTTAAGACAGTAATAAAGAAACGTTCACTTATTAATTATTAATTTTTTAACAGGATTTTAATTACCTGTTCAATATATAATTGATTAATTGACTTTAATCATTTCTTTTCCATTCAAAATGATGACCTTATTTCAAAATTCAATGGTTATAACTTCAAATAGATTCCACCTTGTTAAAAAAAATTTAAAAAAAAAAAAACTATTTATAAAAATTAAGATAAAAATCATGTATGCCACCTACTTCACTTCACCATATAATATTCGTTAAACCTATTTCTTGTTAAGTAATAATTTATTTAAAACATTTATGATCCTTCATGTATGCATGAATGCACTCAGGGCATCTAAACAATTCATGTACATAAATGCACATTATGAGGTGTTAAATAATATTTAACACAAATTAATTTACATTTGAATCATTATTTTGAATGGCATTAGGTAAGACCAATGTAGAACAAACTTTACCGTTTTCGGCGCCAATGTCTAATGAATAATAATAACAATAACAACAACAACAAAAACAAGTATCAGGTTATTTCTTTTAATGATTAGTATAAGCTATAGGTATGTATATATATATGTATGTATGTGTGTGTGGTCCGTAAAAAAAAAGAAGTTAAATATTAAAACAAATAATTAAGACCTCATTTTATATTCTACTGTTAAAAAAATCTAAGAGTTAATTAATAATTTTTTTTTTTTTTTTAATATCATTAATATACGATCCGCACTAAACGCTTATGATGGACCATATAATATATTTATGCCGAAATCCTTTTATTATATACCTGATCCAGATATTATGCAAATCGAATTCAATAAATTGACTGATGAATATAATCTGCATAGTCATCGATAATGAATAATTGATTAGTTAGTTTGGAAAAAAATCCAGTGTGTTCTAACTGGTAATTTGATTGTAGTACGAACGACCGACGGATAAATTATTATTAAAACCAAATGGGCCAATTATTCAAATGAGATCATCCTAATTTAATTACATTTTTTAATTGAATCGTTTATGCAAATTTTTAATTAAATTGATGCGTATAAGTTATATATTGCGTATGTCATGTATATATAGGCAGTTTTGATGTCATATTTTTAAAAGTTATGATAAGAATTTTCAGTAATTTGCTACAGGTCATTTAACTTATATTTATGAGGTTATGACTTACTTAATTGATATTGACAGTTATATTTATCTTTTTTTTATAGATACAATAGAACAATGGACGTTACATACATACTTAGTGTGGCACAATTTACATTAAATATTAACAGAGTATTATAGAACTTTATGAAAGACTCGAACCAGCAGCAATCTGTATGTCGATTTTGCGTATTTTTTAGCAGGAATACAATCTGCTTAATATATACGCACATCAAATAATGTGTTGTGGTATTAGTTTTTGTAATGG
>JANSTT010016937.1:0-19171 GCA_026745375.1 Platyura marginata | reverse complement strand
GGGTTTTTAATCATTTGTATTCAATTTACCCTTTGTTAATTTATTGTACAGACAAAATAGACACGTACAAAGTTGTACATAATAAACAAGTACTGATACGGGTATATTATAATCGGCGTAGCCAATTTTTCCTTCTTTACTGGTTTTAATATGTGATATAGAATCTATATTTATTCACAAAATTTGAATTAAACTAAACTTCAAAATATGTACCTTAATGACAACGAATGGAAGTTTTTCAACAATGTACATTCATACTTAAGATATGTAACTATAATTATCAAAAAAAACTAAATTATCAATAAATTTACACGTTCCACTTAATAAATAATAACTATGATGTTCTCAAAACTTAAAACAAATTAAACTGCAAAATTAAAGATAAATAATTATAACTATGTACGTTAAGTCTCTCATCTGAATCTTATCAAATTGCATGCCATTTGAATGTTGCAATTTGTAACCCTAATGAACAATCTGCAATACATTCTGGCTGATTGCTTTCCCACATTTATACGTACATATATAAGTTTGTGGGTACACTATAAGTGGTTTTTGTTGTTGAAAGTTTTGTCGTTTGAGTAAATTACAAATTTGCTCTGTTAATTGATCTTATGTATTTTGACTTCGTTGAGCGAAATTGTTATTTATTTAAAGAATTGTTTTATTGATTTTTATTTTTACTATTACATTTATTACAAATTGCTCTGGCACCATTTCAAGACCATTCTGCGAATTATCAATAAACACAGTAAAGGTTACTAAATCGAGATATCACCGATCGATCGATGGACCGATTGAATCAACACTCCAAGTATTACTGCTTGCACCTACACCCTGACGAAACAAATTCTCAACTTGAACAGAGAACAAATTAGTAAGGTAACTGGCTACATTACTGGTCACTGCCAACTAAAGGGCCACCTGTATAAGCTCAAAGTCGCAGACATAATGAAGCATACACCTTGTGCCACACTGAAGAATAGACAGCAGAAAACTTCCTCCGCGAATGTGCAGCACTAGCAAAATGTGAAAATTCAGAAGCTTATTTCATGGAAAAAATGTGGTAACCTTGAAGGGTTAACTTTTTCGAAAAACTTTTTTTGGCAAAAAATGCCGCAAATTTCAAATGATATAAAAATACAAAGTTTCAAAATTATATCTTTAGCATTAAGAATTCTTGAAGAAGATATCCTTAAATTTGTGTTTTTTTTAAATCTTCGAAAACTGAAGTTGGATAACATTTTACATCGATGTTTAAAGTAAATGTTTATTTTCTGTTTTAATATGATTTTTAATAAAATAGTTTAACAATAACATAGTCAATAACATAACAACAATATATAATACATTTTGGGGTGTGAGCTGTGAGCACGCCCCAGGTATAGCCTAATAAAGTTTTTTTAACGTTAAATAAAATTGTTACCAAGATACCAATCATCACAAATGCTTTTTGTAAAATACGTGGAATCAAGTATACTATGGGACGTTTGAACTAGGTCTAACTCAATATCTATCTATCTATCTACTAGACTAGAGTGACAAAAGGCAGACAATTATTATTGGATTAAAAGAATTTTATCTATTATTTGTGTTTGAGCATAATTGTTTAATTCTGTGACCCGCATGCTGTCAATAAATTGTATCCCTGATAATAAAAAACGTCAAAAAATGAAAAATATTTCCAGTACCTAAGTCCGATTAAATCACTTTATTATGCTCAAAATAAAAATATAATGAAAGTGAACCAAATGTAGCTTTAAAGTCAAATATATATACACCGATCCCTCGATTTGCACGATAGATACGTTCCACGATAAATCCGTGTAAATCGAAACACTGTAAAATGAGACACAGCATTAAATGAGTGCGCGTTCAATATAAAAAAATAAAAATAAAAGATTTTTTTTTAAATTTACAAACCGTGTAAATCAAGTCCCGTGCAAATCGAGGATCGGAATTTATTTAAATTGATTTATTCTCAGAACTACCATTATTTAATACGTAAACGTAAGGTAATAGTTGACTACTATCTATCTATAAGTATCTATGTATATTCTACAGACACAATAGAAATTAAAAATCCATAAAAGCTTTTCGCAAACGATTACATATCCGCAATGGTAAAAAATCGATACCCACACTATTCACCTATTTTGTTATATGAAAGAAAACGAAACGTGGTTAATAAAATATCAGTTATATGTATTTGTATTGTACTCAATGCTTTTCGGTCCTTAAATTACATCTTAGTCTAATGCAATTACTCTGTAACCAGTAACAGGAAACTAAACTAAAAACATAAAGATAATTTATTACGAAATCTATAAATTATTTTAACACAACAGTCTTCGCATCTTCTCGTAAACTGCTAGAAAAGTAATAATTTTTCTTTTATTTCCTTTTCCAAGCCATATAATAATCACATAAACCTAACCTAAAGATATTTCTACATATTTTTCCTAAAACAAAATTAGCCATCATTTTCTTGAGATTTTTATTTGATTAGAAGAGTATGTTGAAAATAGCAGTTGAAAGGCCTATTGAAAGCAAGGCTGAGTGGCACAGCTTTAAAATTATTTGCTTTTAATGCTTGTCAGATGGAGGTTAAGAACATACTATATTATGTTAATTAACATCTGCATATTGTTATAGCCGTAAATGTAAAAAAAAAAAAATGCGGCAAAGATAATTACCAACAATATTAGCACTAATTACCATAATAAATAGTTGGATAGAAACCGTACCTAATAATTTCTGCATCTCAGCTAAATATATTTTTAAATTAGATATTTTTACCATGTTAAATATAAAAATATATAACTTTGGTTGTATAGATGGAGCGTTATAGAGTCTTGAAAAAATGTGAAAATATTGGGAAAAATCACAAGAAAGAAACACTTTTAACTCTGCCTTGCACAGTTCAGAACCGATATTAGAAATATTTAAATATAGTAGGTGCTTAATTAGTTTTTAGGAGAATGATTATTGTTTGAACTAAATCAACATGAATTTATGCGTTCATTCACATTAGAGAAGTCTGTAACAATAAAATAGCGAATAGTTAATTTTTTTTCTTCGATAGATCAAGAAGCATGTCGTTCGTTATATTAACCTTCAGTCTTTCCTCGAAAAAAAAGTCCAAGGTCTTGTATTCAAGAAAGTAAAAAAATCATATTTTTGAAAATGAAAAAATTGTTTCAAATAGACGACCTTGATGGTTCGCCAGATAAACCCCATAACAAAATTCAGATAAATAACTTATCTGATAAGTGGTAAATATGTGGTTTATATGTGGTAAAAGAAATAATTGAAGATGGCTGTGAATGTGTAACTTTTCATGTGTATAAATGTGACCACTCGATCGTACAGCAAAATTTCTGCGAATACAAGACCCTAGATCTTTTTTAAAAGGAAAGGTACGCTTTCGTTTGAACACAAAACCTAGCGCCTTTTTACGAGGGAAAACTGTAGAGTTATAAAACACGACTGTTTTCATTCTGCGTGATATTAAAATCTATCTCCTTTTCAACGTGACAGAATCTTGGTTACCCACATGACTACGTATAATTTTGGTGTTGTGTAATTTTCTTGATTTAGGTAGGTATATCCATAAATACAATGTATGTACATACATATGTAATTAAATTAAACATTAAATTAATATATGTTTAACAAATAAATGAACGGATCATTCAGTACGTATACCTACGCACATATGTACATACATATATGTATATATAGTAAAGTGTAATTGATATTATCTATTAAAAATTAACTTGAATTACTGTGCACATCAAATTTAAAAAAAAAATCAATCAATTTTACATGCGGTTATTTAATACTAATAAGAAACTAGTTAAGCATTTATAATAAAAATTAGTATCTAGTTCTAGATACATTTATTAATACTTGATATTCGAGTACATACTCGTATATGTATCGGCTTGTACTGTACATTAGGGTGGATTATTTTTGTATGGAGATTTTTGGATTTGAGATTTGCACAAAGCCCTGGGGGCGGAAAACTTGTGTTATAGCCTAAAAATCTTAAGTTTAAAATTTTGTGCAAAAAAAATTATATTTGATGGTCCCGCGACCAATAATATATGCTAACATTGCATATTTTCAAAATCTCAAAATATGTATTTCTTTGAATAATTAAAATCAATATATTTTTAAATTTTGAGGTACATATTTGCAAGACAATCCTAAAATCTTGAAGCGATTTTCAAAAATTTTATAAAAATATTAATTTTTATTTTTTATTATTATTTTTGTTTAGTTTTTTGTTATTTATTTATTGTGAATCAAGAATTTTTATATATTGATAAAGTTAGTTGAACTATAATCCGAAAATAATGACTTTTTATATTTAAGTCTATCTAAATAATTGTAATATGAACAAAACATAGACATGTTATATATCATTAATAATAATTTTATAACCTATAACTTTGTAATACATCAAATTCAGCTAAAATTATTCGTTGAAGAGTTATAGGTTAAAAACTGAAAAAACTACCAAATTTTGACCTTTGAACGGGTCGCGGGACCATCAAATATAATTTTTTTTGCACAAAATTTTGAACTTAAGATTTTTAGGCTATAACACAAGTTTTCGGCCCCCAAGGCTTTGGAAAATCTCATTTTTTAAAAGCGATCCACCCATACTTTGAATCTGTACATACATACTTTGAATCTGTATTGAACATTTGACCTAACCATTACATAAATGTTGGATAAGTACATCGCGCACATTTGTGATATAAAATAAAATACCGTCTCATCTCCCATCATAGGAAAAATATAGTTACTGACTGAATGAATTTTTACAGAGTATTTCGATACCTACGAATATTAAAATCATATCAAATTTAATTCAATAAAAGAAAAAACATAAAGTTTGAGTATTTCGTTGTTAAATTTAATTTAATGTGACATGTGAACTTTCGAAAAGTTTAAGTACCCGATATTCTTTTTTTAAATACCATACCTACGTACATTAATATACAGTTTGACACATTTTAGTTGAAAAAACAATTTACCATACAAAAAATACAAAAGTAAATAAATATATGTAGCTAAGCATCAATCTAAATAAAATATTTTGTAATAAAAACTTTTCTTCAGTTTATTTCCCTACATACATCATCATCCATTTACCCTCCTGTAAAACAAAGTTTCCTATAAAATATATATGTATGTATATATTTTTTTTATAGTAGATTATATATTTTCTGTATAATATTATTATATCTCTATCATTTTGGAAAATGGTGTTTACGTTTTTCGAAAATGCCATATATGTATAGTGCACACCATGAAACCATAAAATCTGCATAAAACAGAGAATATCTTTTATATCATGCACACATCTATTTAGAGATACTTCCTATGTTCTGTCCATGTCAAATTACTTATACATTCATAAATAATAAATAGTGGCCCCATACTATACCGAAAAGTATAGTTTATTTTCAAAATAAAAGGGGACAATCTCGCCGTCGTCCGCATACTTTTACATTATGTTATAATACTATAGGGAACATAAGGGATGAAGATTAGAAAATTCAATATAACAAAACAAAACCGCGCGTCGACGACAACGGATCGATAATGTTGTGTTTATCGCAGTTGGCGTGATGGTTTTTGAGGGTACTTTACTAAAATTACAACAATTATGGCAATTTCTATATTATGTATGTATGTATGAAACGTTACGTACTTGTATATACAATCTACGCAGCAACATTATTAGAGTATGTACCTACTGTAAAATATGACCGACCATATATTACAAATACCATATAGACAATAGTATAGTTGCTTAGCAGAAAATAGTTATAGAAAGAATAATTTTTAAGTCAAACTCTTTCGGCGATCAGAGTATATTTTAATTTAGTAGATAGTAGTAAGTAGTAGTAGATAGAGAAAATGACGAATTCCTGTTTGTTATATGTGATACCTCCATAATATGGTTTGTAGTCGATCCTTTTCATTGGATCAGAGCCCTTCTATGGAAACAATCATAAACCGAGGAGAAATGAAAAAGAAGGAGAAATAAAGAAGAGCCAAGCAATAGAATAAACTTTTCTATCTAAGGCAGTCCAGGAATCATAACCGAAAGAGGTTTGAGGTTAGCATAAGAAGTAGCAAAAACAGACTTAAGATGTTGACGTGATTCCTGACAGGCCATTGCAAACTAGGTCTGAAAAAAACGACACTTTCAGGTTCTGTGAAGAAGCAGAATTAACCCTAATACATCTTTTTACAGAATCCGGAGCCCTCCTCCACAAGGGGACCTTCCGTCACTAAATCCACTCAAGATCCTAAAATTCCTAAAGGAAATTGGACTTGAGAAGGTATCTCAAATACTAAATATTTTCAATATCAACCGATTATGGATATCTTCGCTTTTCTTTACCATTTTTATGAAGGTATGTATACAAATATTAAATTTAACTAATATCACACACTTTATTTCCAAAATTACTTAAAAATTAAATTAAATAACTTTTTTTTAAACCTTAATTAATTAATTTATGTATTGCAATTTTTTCTGTAGGTAAAAATTACACAAGAAAAACTGTGTAGTGGACACCCCCTAAATGACGTCTTATTGTAAACTCTCTAATTATTTCTTAACCATGTGTATTTTTCGTCTAAAAGAAAGATTTCTACACCAAAATGATCTTTTTTATCGTATTTTGCAGCTAAACCACTGAACTGTAACTGAACATAAAAAAAGGAAGAAAAATAAAACAAGCACGGAAAATTAGGTTGCGAAGGAAAATTGTAGGAAGCCGTACGTTTTTTTTTTTTCAAGAATTTTTTCTATGCTATCATAATTTATGTGGAATATGCAATTAAGTTGCATATGCATACATATGTACTTAAGTACATGTATAATGTATATATGTATGATGTATGTACAAATAATATGTAATTAAATATGCTTAATTATGTACATAGTGGGAACATACATACATATATGTATAATGTATACAAATACTTGTAGGTTGTGATTAAATTATGGGAAATTAGCTTAAAAATCGTGTGGCAGTAAAAATTAGATGGAGGAATTTTTGTAAGTTGAGCTGAGCTTGATTTTTTTAATTCTCATACTATTTTATATGGGTTCCGATTATAATCCCGACAATCAAAATATCGATAATAAACAAATTAAAATAGTTTATGTTGTCTGCGTCGATTGTAAAGTTTATGACATCTACTATATATGTACTATCATATATGCGGGCGTCACATATCCATACATAGTCAGTTTATATTTGACTATATCTAACTACATACTTATATGTATTTTTGACTGAATTTTTATTTTCTCTAGGACCTACAATTCTACAAATAATGACATTAATTTATGATTTCATTGTCGTTAATTAGGTTGATTAATTTAATTAAACATCATTTTGGACAACATACCAATATATAGGTACTACCTTCTTATAGAGAAAATACTGTATGTTTAAGATAGACTAAAGGAGCTGTACAATTTCTTGTACAAATATTGAAATTAAAAGAATTTCGATAAAAATTTACTTTTAATTAAATTTGAAATATAGTATATCGCTTGAATTAGCAAGCAGAAACCAGAAACGAGCTTAATCAAGTTTTAAAAGATCAGCTGCTATTTAAGTTTTTTCTTTTTTCACAGCTGCATAACAATTCACTTCTATTTGCGTTTGTCCAACCAGACCATGCGGTATATGTAATTATGAAATTGTAAAATTTTCTTAATTGTAAAAATTTTCAGCTGTGAAAATCGCATTCCGAATTGTTTTCATTTTAATGGCTTTCGAGAAAATGACCATTAATAACATTCAGTATCACTTGCCTAGTGGTGAAATTTTCACACCTGTCACCTGTTGAAATTTCTCAAAATATTGTTGCATAGTAACTGAAAAATAATATATACATAAATCACTTTTCTAGACATCGATCAAATAGTTTAGCAATAGTTTTAGGTTTAGTTTACTGTATAACTAAGCTTCAATAAATCAAATTGGAGAGATATTATGAAATGAACTTTGGCTAAGTAGGGTTGTTGTATGTCGTTTATTTATTTGAATAGGAACACTGCATTCTGGCCATTAGCATGTGATAATGAGTTTCTCAATAAATTTATTGATACAAATGATGTATGTTTTAAACATTAAGGGTGTAGGTACGTAAGGAGTGTATGTATTACAAAATAAGGTAAACTATTGATTACTTCGATAGCTTATACTATATGGATAGTTCATTGATCGCATATATCCTATATCCAGAGCCGGTTTTTAGAAATTTGGCTGCCTGTGTGAAATTATTATTTGGCCGCCCCTATCCAGTAAATAAAACAAAAAAATTTAATTTTGTGAAATATAATTATGCCAGTTAGGTAATAGATTTTGGCTGCCCGTGTGCCTGCACACCTTGCACATATAGCACAACCGGCCCTGCCTATACCTATCTATGTATGTACAAGTACATAATGTGGTATTTGATAAAAACCATATTTTGAAAATTAAAAAAAACTCAGTTAAATTTTTGGAGTTATTTTCTAAATACAATAATCTAGTCCTTGATCGTAGGATTTTGCTTTCCGGTCCATAGTTTTTTTTTTAAATAAAAAAGAGTGCTATTTTATGCCAAAAATCAATCTTTTTACTCTAAGTACCCGCCATTTCTTTACTAATTAGTTTTCCGGGATTCTGACCGATCAAAGACTAGATTATTGTATTTAGAAAATATTAAAATATAAAAATTTTACTAAATCGGTCCAGCGGTTTCTAAAATATCTTGCTCACCGCAAACCCTTTAAAAAAAAAGAATCTTCGTATCTTGGGAAATATTTGATATTTTTATTTAAAAAATTTATCATAACTAGTTTAAAGTTTACTCTTTTAAGTAGTTCTTAGACGTAACTCCTTAACCCATTAACGCCGGCTGTCCCCATTTGAGGACGGGTACTAAAATTGTAATTTTTAAATTATTTTTAATTATAATAAATGGGACTTGATAGTGAAATCAATTATTTATTTTATCGAAACAGATTAGTAGCTACCACTGAAAATTATAATTTTTTAGTAATTTAGTGCTTTTTGTTAGTGTATAGTTTAGTAATTTAGTACTTTTTGCTAGTATAACTAGTGTAATAACTATCACCTTTAATATTTTACCGTCACTCTGTGCACCGGGGTCAAATAGACCCCAGTCACTTTATTATGCCACGTAATAAGTTTTTTCGCCAACTAAATACGCCAGGCAATTAGAATTGCATCAACTAAGGTGTGTACAAACAAAACAAAACAAAAATCGAAAAAATGACGTAATTTTTAAAAAGATCATACAAAATACATGAAAATATATATGGGGTCAGGTTGACAGTAAAATACAAATAAAACTAATACTCTGGTCTAGGCCTACTGATGACGAGATTAACCTTTGTGTTGATGTTGATGGTGATACGTTTAAGACTTATATACTTATTCATGCAAAACAACTCGTATCGTAAAAAACAACATTTTGATATAAGCTAAGCTAAGAAACAAAGTGACTTTATACACATTTCTAATTAATGTTCTTAAAATTGCCAACAAAAATAAATTATTTTTGTTTACATTACGTGAACATTGAAAACTGAAAGGATAATTCAAGAAAAACACCTAAATTCATTATTAACCCATTTGCATCATTCGTAGTAGAAAATTGGCCAATATAACAAAAGGTTTTTTTTTTGTATATATGTTTCAAAATGCATAAAAAACAAAATGACGCAAAAAAAACTAGCGCCCATATCTGCGCTTCGGTGATACACACTGGCCAGGAAAATGCCACGCAATATGAGCTTATGATGCAAATGGGTTAATTATTTTTAATTACACGTCCTAATTATATAAATTGATACCGAATAAACTTAAAAATATTTTCTATTTGTAGGAAACTACGCCATAAAAACATTCTAAAATTCAACTGGTCATTGTTTGCGTTATATAAAATAATATTAAATTGAAAAGATTATAAACACTACCTATCCTATATGTATGTATGTAATGTACGTAATACGTAATACATAAATGCTACCAACTGAAGATTGTTCTTATATTAACAATTTTGTGTGTAAGTTTCCGTTATTAATGGGGTTTATCTGTATCAGCCTGGGGCCTGGGCTCATATAGTAATTAGATTAAATATCTAAGGCTTATTTTATGTACATATACATAAAATATATATGAACCAGTTGCATTTATAGGCACTTTATTATTTAAGGCTTTACGTCTAACAATTCGTATTACAAAATTTAATATTTGTATTACAATAATAAAATAATTAATCTCACTTATATATATGTATATGTATGTATGTACTATAAATTAATCTTTAGTAGGTAGTAGGTACTCGTACTATAAATAATCGCCCGTAAACAAATATTTCGCTTAGGCTTGATTATTTTGAAAAGGTCGTAACTAATTCTACATTATTAGTAACTAAATCTACAAAACCCACATTATCCTAATTTTCATAGAAGATTTTCAAAAAGACAAATTGATTTCAATTGATAATTATTAACTCTAATTAATCGCTAATATATTCAAGTAAAAAAAATCACTTGTGTGATAAAGTTTTCCAACTAAAATATCTTAACTAAAAAAATATCATTGACAATATAAAACAATAATACGAACTGTAAAAAATTTAATCAACAGTGGCGGATTAATCGAAATACCGGAGGCTTCCGAGGTCTTAAAATGTCTTTTCATCTTTTCATTAAGGTTCGAGATAAATTACGTTTTTTTTGTATATCTTAAATAATTATATTTTCCGAATATTCAAATATTATTGCATTTTTTTAACAATTTCCTTATTTAATGCGTCAGAAGAAAGATTGTTTTCTGTTTTAAAGTGTGTAAAAAATGATTGAAGAAGTACTCGTACTACGTATGAAGAAAGGTTAAATAATATGCCCATTCTGTATATAGAGAAGGAAATTTTAAACCGAATTGACACTGTCAAAATAATTGACGAATTTGCAAGAGGGAAGTTCATGTAAAAAATATGTTCTTTTATAAATTTCTTTAATGTGTTGTGGTATGAAATTTTTGGTAACTTTTTAGTTAATAACTTAATGAGAGTTTTCTTGAAACTTTTTTTTTTCTAACTCAAGTTTGGGGGCCCCGAAATTTTTAACAATTGAGGCCCCCACTTGACTTGATCCGCCACTGTAAATCAAATAAAAAATCAAATTTTAATCCCACTAAATCGATTAAAATATTTTATTAAATTTTAACCAAGCTAACGCTATAACATTGTGAATATTTCTAACTAACGAGTAGTATTGTTCCATTAATTTAGTGGAAAATATTAGAATTATAACTTAATTTCTTTATTTATACTAAAAAATGAGATTCTATATTGAAAAATAATCGTTTGAGAATGATTTGGCATGAACATAGTGTGAGGAAAAATTTACGAATTTCTTTGCTAAAATAACTGCCACAAAATGAATTGGCTAGTAATCAGGAATGAATCAGAATAAAAAAAACAAACATTAGATTGAATGGAAGGTTGAAGTATGAGTTTTTGACAGCATGGCTGCAAGTTTCATAGAGAATGAAAAAATGTTAAGACTAAATGAAAAGAATTGGTAAGAGGTGAAAATTAGGACCTACTATATATGAGTATATGTAATGTGTCGACCGATAAAAATCAGAAAATACCTGGTGTATGAATTTTATTATTGATTGAGAGACCTGACAGGTAACTTAAGTACTTTAGTGAGTTATTGTTGTATTATGTTATTTTGGTTTAATGTAAATCTATCAAACATATATGTATATATATATATATATATATACATATTTATGTAGTGTATTTTTTTTATGGTCGGATTAAGACTTATATGTATAAAAAGATTAAAGTATACTTACTATTTTAGTTTTATACAAAATCCACAATAATTATATATTCAGCAAAATCCTTATTGACTTAACAACGTTTTCGTTCAATTTAATCCACTTAGCACTGTATTACCTCCTTTTTTTTATATACTGTTTTCGTTATTTTTATTTTCAGTTTTTCTCTGTTACAAAAATCCTTTGAATTAGTTTTTCACTCGACTACATACAAGTTTTCCTTATATCAAACGTACTTATGTATCGACAATACATTCACGAACTATATGTAAGATAGACGAACACTGTTATTCAAGTAAAAGAATTTTCAACAATACTTTGTTCGTTGACGTTCCCTCTGTGTTCTTCTAAGGCATTATTGCGTAATATGACACTAAAAGTTAAAACACTTTCAACATAAATATTTTTATTTACACACATGAAGACTTTTCTAGAAAAAAAAAACGTGCCGTTTGGATTACAGATTACACGACTTGATACATATCCGTATGACATTTGTGAAGTCATGCAGATTAACACAAAAAACATGGTAAAGGTAATTCAATATCGTTGACATGAAACATTTAATTTAGAATTTAATGCATATAAATGATACAATTGAATTATGTATTTTGATATTACCACATTACCACATGAACATAATTTTAATAAGCAGATCCTTTGAATACGTATGTACTCTTATTGAAATTGCTTTGATGATTAATAATTTCGTTTTAATTCAAAACATTATATGCAAAACCGACATAAGAACTTAAACTATTTGACAAATATTTTGATAAAAATGTCTGTAGTTTTATTTGTATTCATATTAGTTTATTTGCATAATATGACAATTGATTTTCTTCATATTAAGACACAATAATAGTGACCGCTGAAAGAATTTTTTACAATTTTTATATACACCCAACTCTTTTTATACGGTTTGTTTTTACACGAATTTAAAGTTACACGGTTCAAAAAAAATTTGTTTTTTGTAAATTTTTTTTAGGTTAATGCGGTTTCAAAATCATTGTCTTGTAATTATGTTGGTATATGACATATGTATTTCATGAGCGGTCTAGTAGAAATTGAAGTCTTTGAAACCAAAGTATCGAAAAAAATTCACGTTTTTACCACACTTGAAAAACTAGGCAGCACTGCTGTAATGTAGTAGTTTCTGAGAAATCCCCTTATTCGATAACTCTTAAAAAAAGTTGGGTGTTTAGTATAATAACAAAAATTAATAAAAGAAATAAAATACAGTAAAACATAGGTACACATTTCAATCTTTATCTTATTCTAAACAAACAATTTAAAATTCCAATAAAACATAATATCCAGTCAAGAGATTCGGTAAAAAGAAATACAATTCAAACAATACAGTTTTTCAACAAATATTGATGACATGTATTTTGTATGTAAAAAGGCTCTTCATAAGCTTTAGGCAAAACTACAAAATTCTGTTGTTAAATAAAATGTTATTATTTTTTAAGAAATCAACAAGTAATCAACCGTAAAAAATGCAATAAATTTACAATGTGAGTTATTATTTTTTATTGTTCATTTTCTAAAATTAGAATTGATTTTTTAATTTGCTCTTCGTCAAAAAAATGTGTTATTTTTTGCTTAATTATTATGTCGACAATTTTTACGCTTTTTTATTTGACTCCACATATAATCTAATAGAAAAATTAAATAATTTTTTCGCTCCAATGAAAAATGAGATACGTCTGATTCAAAATTAGTTTTTTTTTTGTTTTTTGTTTTTTGTTTTTTGTTTTATTTATTATTTTTTTTCGATTCAAAATTAGGGATCGATTAACTTGTGATAGAAAATATTAACAAATGTTGAAACAATTGATAGGCTTGTGCTAATAAAAAATTTTAATTTCCTATAATTACATATGATTAGAAATTTACAACAAATTTCATCTGTATACAACTTAATAATCGTCAATTCTTCAAAATATTTTTTGGAAATTTTAATTGTTGTATATTCCATAAACATTTAATTGTTGTATTTACAATAAACATTAGTAATAGAATGTTAAAATAATTACAAAATATGTTGTTAAAAACACTATCCCATATGGTAAAAAACAATATTTATTTCTTTTAGTTTGGAATACTTGACTACGCCGGTTATAATATATCCCTTTGTGTCTATTTTGTCTGTACAACAAATATATATTGAGTAAATTAAATACAAATGATTAAAAACCCTAAAAATAATATAAGATTGACTGTGGCGCCATAACAGCTGGCTGTGAAACTGTTTGGTCTATACATGAAATCTTCATTTTTTTATTCTCTATCATTTTCGTCATAGTCATTTTTTCCGTAAACCAAATATTTTTTGAGTAAATGATTAAAACTCTAAAAATTACATAAAATTGATTGCAACGCCAAACCGGTATGTCGTGGAACTTTTTGGTCTATGATTGAAATTTTTATTTTTATATTCTCTATAATTGTTGTCATATTTATTTTTTCTACATTTAGACTATCTTTCGAGTAAATGACAACCTAATTTTTACACTGTACCACAGCCTCCCCTATATTTTATCCGATTTCCTCCAAAAATATGGATCTTAGTCTAAGACTGCAAGACAAACTGTCAAAAATTCAGCTTTATAGCTTCAGCCGTTTAGCCGTAATCTTGATCGAGGACGAACGGACATGCATATTTCAACTTAGAATTTTCACGAGAAAGACAAGGGTGTTCAATATTTTTTTCTACGATGACTAGTTATTAAGGGGCATTACAAACTCCGCACCAAACGGGTATAAGAAGTAAAGTTTCATTTTGTAATTTTATATGATTTGTATAATATCTATTAGCACAACCTACACCTACGATATACAATTCTGTTCCATTTGTCTGAAACGTTTTATTACTTATTTTCTTTTGATGAAAATAATGTTAAAATAAAAATAGATATTTGTTATGGTATTTGTTAGGACAAAAAGATTTCTCTGACAATTTGATACTTACATGAAATATTAATATAAAAATATAATTTTTGTTTGTATAAACCCTAAGGGATTTTCTGACCTTTTTATATAAAAAAAAATATATTTTATTGTTTTGTATCACTGGGCGAGTGGGTGAATTTATTTGTCTCTGTATGTGTGTAGGACCAATTGTCTACATCGCATAAGCCGAAGTCTACACACATTGTACTGTAAGTAATATGATTAAATTTTATTTAGTATTTACAATAGAACTTCTCAAAATATTCATTAAGAGGAACAAGAAGATCGATAGGCGAACCGCAAATGAAGTGGTCAGATGTCATTAAACGAGTGAGTGGTAGCAGATGGCATCAAGAGGAACAGGATAGAGTGAAATGAAAGCAATTAGGAGCTGTCTAAACATAAGACTGAAGAAGAAGAAGACGTGTTGTGTTTCTAGTAGAATGAAAAATCTACATTAAAAAATAATTATTACGCATCCTGAAATATAGCAGTGTCAAATCGTGCAATAGGATTATGTAAAAATGCTACAGCACGATTTTTGAACCAGCTTTATGCTCTCTACATTTTCCAGCTATTACAATGATCCGGTAATAATTTCTTTATGGTAGTTAACTATTACGTGCATGATTTTTTGTTTATTCATCTTATTGTTTCTACATTGTGCTCTTTGTAAATGTATACAGGATTCATTTAGAATTCCTAAAGAACCATTTTACCAAATTTATGTAGATTTACGATTTATTTTTATAAAAGTCTTGATTTTCTAAATTTACGCGTGATTACCTTTATGAAATGAAATTAATATCATGAGCGTTTGGTGATTTTTCAATATTGCTTATGTATTTATTTAACCCCAAGCCTAGAAATAAACTTATGAATGCTCTGCTGACCTAAAAAATAGCAGATTGTTTTCTGTAACATTTTACAACAATAAAATACCTATACATATACATACATATAGTATATGTAGGTATATTACAAATTAAATTTTGAGAGAATTATATATAACCCAACAAATTATATGTTTAGTGTTGTATTGAAAGTATGTACATATGTACAGTACTCAGTACATATATACATACTTATGTACAAAATTTACATTTACAATTTTTATATTAGTTAAATCGTACATACATATATATATATATATATATGTATGGATGTATGTATGTATGTAGTTAAATATAAATTAATGTAGATGTCAGCATTTCCGAAGTTATATATATACATATATAATAATTATAAAAAATTCTATGCGTTAAGGGTATATGTATGTGGGTAGGTTTTTATTTAAAGTGTATTTGTAATTGTAAAAAATATAAAATTAAATAAATTTACTCCCAAATATTATTCATTCTGGTTTAACGGCGCCATTCTATGGAAGACCATAGAACATCTATGTTAAATATATTGGTATAGCTGTTTGAAATTCTAAAACAAATAGGGGAAGGTGGGGCAAGACGGGGTTGAGGGTAAGACAGGGTATCCATAATATCTGGCCACCCGAATGAGCCAATCGGTATAGCTTATGGTCGTTCGGTAGGTGGCTCGTATCACTTTCAGTCACGAGCCAGACGTCAAAAACAGACTTTGTGTTTTAACATTAGAACAAATAATTTGATTTTTTGCTATTTATTATCAGAGTATTGAGTTTTTAATCAAATGACAAATAAAATTTAAAAATATATATTGGTAACGCACAGGGCACACTTAATCTAGCTGTAATATGAGTTGTTTTATTTAATTCTAGTTTTTTGTTTTTCTCTTTAACTGGCCCTGTTGGGGCAAGATGGGGTTTAACGTAGTTTTATTTTAAATAATTTTACTCTTTTTTAGTAAAACTTAAAAATTTAATCTTCTCTTATATAGAAATGAACATAGACAACAAGATCAGTTCTAACTAACGACCGTCGGGGGGCAAGACGGAGTGAATGTATTATTTTTTTAAAAAAATGTTTGCACTTTTGTTTTCTATAATATTTTCGAATTAATAAAAAAATTGAAAAAAAAACTTACCAAAGAAATTTAATAAAATGTGAATTTAAAAAAAACATCTTGCCCTTCCTTCCCTACCTACTTACGAAAACCAAATCCAATATTTGAAGGAAATAGATTCAAATCATTAATTTTTACTTTTTTGCTAGAATTGTTATTGATACGTAAAAATATAATTTTAATTTTATATGCAAAAATAGAAGCAAAGCTTTTTTAATAATTATAGGTATATGATTGCTCTCACCATCACTTTACTACGATCCAAAACAAGAAAAATGTAAATGTAAAATTTAACGGAAAGTTTAGTTACATACTAAAATTGAGACTATTTCTGCATAACCACCTGAACGTGACAACACCGGTAGCATTTCTCACATAAAGATGTCCAAAATACAGTCCCACGAACAAAGAAAGATGCATTCATCAGTGATATGGTATTTATAGGAATTATGATATGACAAGTACATATGGGTGGATCTAGTGAATAGTTAATAGTGTATAAATAAGCAGGTTTTTTATGTTTAAGAAGCCTAAATAAAAATAACCAAGAACAATATTTATAGTAAATAGTTAAATTACTCCGTAACAATTTATTATAACGCTTACATAAAAACATATATCTGACACATCGAGACATCTCTCACAAGCACTTTCCACACTGGAAGTAAAAACTATTATCAGACTATAGGTGAATAAAATTATCAGCAGGGAAACCACTAATTTGTATTTAATAGAATGACTGCAGACGATCAAAGGTGATTACTTGTTACGATATATTAAATAGTTACCTGCATTAGAAATGTTAAAAGGTATTACGTAACTAAATTTCTTGTGCCAATTTGACAGCTTGTATAATTTTGAAAAAAATAACTGGACACAGTTAAATCTTCTTCCAGTTCATACATATATCATACACATATGCAAATCTGTTTTACCGTCCAAGCTTATCTATATTCACTCTAAAACTTGTGTTCACTACAATTACTATAGTATAAGATATTCTCGTTAATTGATAGGAAATTCATATATAATATATCGTTCAATTGCCTATTACATCTTAAACTGTGTTCACTATTCATCATTATTTAATTCAAAGCAGTTGCTTACTTATCCGCTGTGCAATCGGTAAACGGTTATCGATCGATTTGAATCTACCGTACACAAAAGCATAAGAAAATTAATTACAAACTAAATTAAGTTGTCATCTATTACTTGTTAATAAGGTCTACCAGTGGCGTAATTTCATAGTATGCTTTTTGAATGTACATACTTGAATTACTATTTAACATAACAGCACGAACGATTTGCAGTTAAAGATGTTGTAGAAGTGTTGTAGCGATACGGAATAATTTAACAGAAATTTAACATTTCTAATTGAATACTAATACTATGTATTCAATTATACTCGTATATACTATAGTACTGCTTTCATACAAATTAGTCAATTTGTTTCCATTTTAGCTCAACTATTTCTAATTACCGAGATTTTCTTAAGGATGATATTGTTGGTTTAAAGGCAAAAAGTCAAAAAACAACTTAGGGATTACGGGTTGTATTATACTTAGCACAATAGCCTTGAAAATATCTGGTTACGATCTATGAGGTGTTGCTAATTTTAAGTTAATGAATTAATTTAGTATAAACATCTAAAAATTGCAAAATGTACTTAGTGAATTCTGACTGTAAACCAACGATATAATAAAATATATATAAAGATAAAATGAATTTAAGTTTTGCCAAATATTAAAGTGATTGTTATATTGTTTGTTTTGCTTTCCTATCATAAAGAACAAACTGGAAAAAATGTGTACTTATATAAAAAAAAAATAAAATAAATATTTTCGTTAATGGTTTTTTGTTAATATGTTGTTTCTCCAAATATTAAAGTAAGTAAATGTAAAAAATTATAATAGGACGTGGTAACATTTTCGAAACGAGAGGATATTTCTGGAGGAAGAGCTATGATGGCCATGTAAGTGGGATATTTTACAATATAAACACTATATCTCATAATTTTAACTCAGCGACATTTTAGGTTACGAATACTTCATATACATACATAAACATATATGTATCGAATGTAGCGGATTAAAGATTAAATTGATTGTAGTACCATAATGGTAGAGCAAAATCTTAATTTTTATACCCGTATGATGTTAATCGAAGGGTATTATAACTTTGGTACGGAGTTTGTAACGCCCCTAATACTCATCGTAGAAAAAAAAATTCAACACAATTGTCTTTCTCGTGAAATTCTAAGTCGAAATATGCATGTCCGTCCGTCCGTCCGTCTGTCCGTGATC
>JANSTT010016936.1:0-19171 GCA_026745375.1 Platyura marginata | reverse complement strand
TTCATAGATATAACCAGCGTCATATCCGGCCATTGATAACCATATCGTATTATCGGATGTATATTGTAGCCAAAGTAATATTATTTTATTAAATTCTAATATATCTATCACCTGAAAGTTTTTTTTTTTTCTTCAATATTTCTACTTTTCCGTATTCAATATTAAGTAATATCCACTAAATACTAAAAAAAAAAGTTATCTTGAATATTCAAAAAACCATAAATAAATTAACAAGAATGTTAAAAGGGGATTTTTTTTTTTCATTTTTTTTTCCTTTTTAGATGTAGAAAATCTTCTTCCATTCCTTTTTTTTGCTTGAATATAATTTTTGTTTGTTTGTGATAAATGCAAACTGTAGCTTTTGTTCATTTTTCAAGCAGCCAAGTAGTAGTAGTAGTACAAGAAGTATTTAGTAGTAATAGTAGTAGTATTAATGTAGCTAGCAATAAATTTTATATGCACTTTTTTTTTTTTTAACTTGCATTTCACACTGAATTCGTAGCAAGATCACATTAAACACACACACACACACACATAAACACACACACATAAGAATATATGCACAAATACTTTGTCAAAATATCTCATTAACTATTTCCTATTTAAATAGAGTTCATTTGTGCGGTACAATAAAAAATTGTGTAAAGATGCGTAGATGGAGTAGCTGTGTGTGTGTGTGTGAAACAATTTTTAAAAGCTTCCAAATTCTAAAATATCGCACATTTTTGTCAAAGTTTTTATTATGATTTTTTTCTTTCTTTCTTTGATTTTCTCTCTTGAATTTTGTTTTTGTTTGCTTTTTCCTTCTTTTTGTTGTGTTCCCTCCTCTACTCTTTATGTTTTATTTCCGTTTATTTTTTACATTCACCAATAGATGAAATACCCCATGTCTCAGTCTTTCTGATGATGATTATTGTGCGGATGATGCTGTGATGGTCCTTGATGTTGATTATTGTGATTTGTTGTACTATTATTGCTGCCATCTTTATTGTCTTTGGGTAGCAAAAATATTGAACCATCGGCAGATTGCTGGAGACTGTATTGCGTTTGGGAGTAGGGATTGCCATCGGGATCTCGTAAATTCTGGAATGTAGAAAAAAAAAACATAATTAAGCCAAACATCACTGTTTTTTTTATACCATAAAGCCGAATGTATAAACTTTAATTCAAATTGAACTGAATCAACACCCTCCTCTCGCTTGTTCTGAATTTTATCTACTATCTAAATATTCTCTAGTACTTAGTGAGACAAGGGGTTCACATGTTTCATCTAAGAATTCGCCACTGACGAATTGATTTTTGTACATTTTAATGACGAGGTGATAAAGTAAGAAATATATTGAGCCTAAAAGCGCGCTTCTTGACAAATTGATGTCTTCTTTGGATATTGTAATGATGAAT
This sequence comes from Platyura marginata, assembly GCA_026745375.1. Classification (NCBI taxonomy): domain Eukaryota; kingdom Metazoa; phylum Arthropoda; class Insecta; order Diptera; family Keroplatidae; genus Platyura; species Platyura marginata. The sequence continues at coordinate 17,770 of JANSTT010016936.1, read as the reverse complement.
GTTAACGTTCAAATGCAATAGTGCATCATTATCGAAATGACTATTGATTAATGATAAAAATTTTATTTTCCCAAACTCACCTGAAATATGTGTTTGTGTAACAACGAAAATTTATACATAATATTCTTTTTGGCAGCCAAAGCACCTTCCCGTTCACTGCACAAACGTTCCTTACGTTTTTTCACTTCATTAACCTCATCAGCCAGACAAATGATCTGATCCAATTTTCGTTTTCGACAATTTTGTGCGGCCACCTTATTTTTGCCACGTCTCCTTATATCACGTATAAGCGATAGCTGCGTTTCACTGAGATCATATTTCGATAGTCGTTCATTGAATTCATCCATTGGTAAATTGATGATTTCGGGTACAGGCATTGGAATCTGCTTAAATTACAACAATTAAAACAAATCAACAGTTAAGTACAGAAATACTTTACACTCACATTTAGAGCTCTGGCCCGTTTCTCATCTCTGCTCAGATGCTCATCATCGTGTCGACGCTGTTTCTTGTCACGTGTTTGTGGTCGCGGGGATGCACCAGTACTCTGTGGCATTGTATACGAATGGTTATGGCTTACAATATCATGAAGTCCTCGAGATTGACGAGCAAAATCTAATGAACAGGAATATTTCATTTCCGGTTGCGATAAATGTTTATTAATTATCGGACCGGTTGCACCCTCTAAACTATGTGGTAATGCGGGTGCATGATGCATCCCATATGGCTCATATTCATATTTAACAGGTATATCAGTATGTTGTGCGGCGGGTTGTGGTAATGCCGGCAAATTACTTTGTTCTTGAAAATAACGTTTGCCAAACATGTGATGTTTCTTTTGAGCAACCGGATGCCGAGCCGTATCTCCCAAACGACTGTTGTAGCTGTAGTCATATGGACCACCATATTTACTAGAATTTCTGTCAATTGAAACATTTGATTATTAAACATCATCAATAACGACTGTATCGTATACCTTTGGTGAAAATCTTGTGCCGAATCACTGCCAGCATCGCCCCATTCACCATCCGACAATGATGGTACACGTTCTGAACCCATTGAACTTACAGCACTGTCACTTGACGCATCCAATCGATCGCCTGTTGATCCAATTGGACCCAATGAACTTAAACTGGTTTGCATTGATGTACCCAATAATCCATTAGAATGATTACCATTTGAAGTGCCTAGCACCGATGAATTATTGCTGGTAGAATTTGGTTCAAGCATTCGCATAGTATAGAAGCCTGAAATAATTTAAAAGGACGCAATGAAGATTTTAAGTTTTTTATTCTGGAAGAAACTGTATTTGAATGTAGGGAAGAGGAAATCCTATCGTCTACATTAGTTTTCTAGTGTCAAAGTGGCGGTATAGAATGACGAAAAAACTTTTCTAACCGAATATAAAAAAAAACCTCGCTGTTTCCAATTCAGTAAAATAAATTTGTTAGCCTTAAAAAAGAATTTTTTTTTTTTATTTAAGTTTCTCAGACTTTAAAAGACACAAATGATGTATTGGTAGTGGTAGACAGCCACTTTTTTTGAGACAATTTTATTTTTGTCTTATATTTAATTAATATTTGTATTGATGGAATTACAAGTAGGTATAGGTATGTATTCTATGTGCATATGTACATAAAGTCTAATACATAAATGTACAAAAAAGTTCTTGCGGCTCGTCACCCTCCTCGACACATTAATTTAATTTTGCTTAGTCATCCCATAACATACGAATATAAAGTGCTTCGTCACTATAATTTTTTTTTTTTAAATATAAATTGATAAGCACAATATTTAATTAAAATAATGGTGTGTAGTTATCGTCAATGGAACAGGCAACCCAAATAAAAATGTATTTAAAATGCAATTAAAGGTGGGCATCTATAAATAAATTATTGACTATTTCGATTAAATTCGAATGGTTTTTTTTTATATTCAAAAAAGTTTTTCTATTAAAAATTATTATAAAACGTATTGTATGGATCCGGTACCGAAACTACAGCTTAAACATTTGAACGGTTTTAGAGCCAATCTCTAATCTCTAAATTCGGACAAAACGAATGAAGATAATCTGAGAAGAATGCATTAAGAACCATTCTTGTTACATTCTATTACAAAAACACTTTTGAGTATTCCTAAAATGCTTTAAAAAAAAACACTACTGAGAAACTTTGTTGAATCAATTTTAAAATAATGAATGAATGATCCTTCCAATAAAATCCATTGAGATCCTTCAATAACTTATCATTCTGAATCATTAAAAAAAAAAAACACAAAAACAACAACAAATACATGAAAATGTCCCGAATTGATAGAATGATACAAAACGTCACTATAGGAGACTACAATATCAAGTGTACGCAAACGGCGTAGCGTACCGTATCTGAACTAAAGTTGAGCTGAACCAACTCATTTGAGGCGAAGATACAGTGCGATATGCCATGGCGCAGAAACTGAGGCAATCATCATAGATGCAATGCACCAGAATATGAGACAAAGGGGAAGACCAAGAATTAGATGGAAGGGCATGGTTGAAAAAGACTCCCAGGCAATATTCAAGGATGCATTGAGATAAATTAACAATATTTTAGATTTAGGGGTTTTAGATCTTTAGATTAACGAAGATCTCCGGTATGGACAAAATCCCCAACCATTTCGATACCGCATAGATTAAAAACGGTGTTTTCTTCCAATAAATATCTTAAGGTTTTAGTATTTGTGTTACATAGTAGGAGGGCACCATTTTCGATCCACTGTTAACCCTTACAGGACGCCCATACAAAATTGCAAACTACACATTTATCGCGCTTCTATTTTTTTTTTGTGAAAGATTGCGTGTTGTTTTTGTGAGAGAATGCGCGAACTTGAAATTTACTTTGACCTTCATTGTCAATCAGTTGCTCGGTTTGCCATACATCATGCGTTTCACATTTTTTGGCTTGTGTTACACGGTAATTTTATTTATTGTTATTTAATTGTTTAGTGATACAGGTTTTTATTCATTGTTTAGATAATTTGTTTTAATCTGGACTTTCTTTATTCGGGACGACCTAGATTAGTACGGATAAACGCAGCTCTACTGTAAATATATATACTTACATATATAGATTTTATATTACATTTGATATAAGTAATGTGAAAAATTAAATTAAAATTCACCGATAAGAATACCGAAATCAACCTGAATGCGAATGCGTACAGTGTGTACATAAAAAAGTTGATGTATTTCTTATAATGTAAGTAATGTACCTACACATACTTTAATATATGGAAGCCATATCTATGCACATATATAAAATATCATTATATTTACATAAGAAATATTTATTGTCAAGGGTTTTATCTATTATTAAAAAAACGGATGATTCACAATTATTGTTTCCTGTTTGATTGTGAATCAAATATTCAAATAGATAATATTAATAAAAATTATATAAAAATTAATTTTAATAATCAGACCTATAATTAATACCTACATATACAAATTAAAAAACATTTAAATTAAAAAAAAAAAATAACAATATTTTTTACGTTATTTTATGTTTGCACAGTTTTTGAAAAGAATGTGTGATTATCACACATGAAAAACAAATCATCGTCATGATATAGGTACAATGTGATGTGATTTTTTTTAAATCAAAAAGAATTCAAATTAAGTAGAAGTATACAAACATACCGGATAGGATTTTTAAAAATGATTTTGTTTATTTTGAAAAGATTTCACGAAAGTGATCGCTATGCTTGAAACAGCCAAGACTGTTAAGCCTGAATTTGTTTATTCAGCAAAAATTTAAAAAAAAAAATCAATTCCAATTGTGGATGGACACCCTATCTATCTATCTATGTATTGTTATATTAGTTTAAATCTTATTTGAACACTTTTTAATAAGTACAACAACAAAAAAGTGTAAACAGTGTTTCTACAACGTAAATCTAAAAACAAAAAAACGTGTACGTAATAAACAAATATTTAAAAAACACATGTTTTAAATATTTAGCAAAATTTTATTAACATTTAGTCATTGTAGATTTTTTTTAGAATCTTAAATATATCAAAAGAAACAATTAATTTCCTTGTTACCATTTTTGGATTTCTAACATTATTTGATAATGATAATAGCGGTGAAATAGCGAGCATTTGTAAGGTTTCCGTAGCTGCACTTTCTCACAAAAAAAAAGAGATCATCATATCAATTGGGATAAAAATGTAACTGGAGCATTATACAATAGGGCTAAGAAGAAAAAAAATGACATAAAAAATCACACTCCTATAAAAAATAAAAATGCAATTAACAGTAAAGTATCTCCAACAATAATCCCAATAATCAAGGGTTCTCCTCACACTTCCACCATATGGTTTGAACAATTTTACACGAAACCCAAACTTTTAAGTATATTATGATTTCAATTGGGCATTTCATAGCTTTGAATTTTCCGCCCCTATTATTTCGCACAACAGGTATCCACCATAAATCTTGCAACTGTCTTTATTTTCTCTCCATATTTTCAGAAAATATTAGCGTTTGAAAGTAATGAATATCTTCATTTATAAATTACTCAGATATCAATCCTACCAACTAGAAGAAATTACTGAATTTTGACTTTTTCATGCAAAATATCCCTTTTCCCTATTTTACCCGACATGACTGTAAATATAATTTAATTAAAAATCATACAAATTACAAAAAATTTTCTCATATATATCGCTTTTTCTTGGCACAGCGGCGATATACCATATATCAATGTCTACAATAAAGGAGATTAGAATTGAAACTAACTATCCTGCTACACTTAAAATGTATTGAATTGATTATATTCGATGATTTATTCTATTCCTGTAGAAAAGATAGATAAAGCCACTTCATATATAGAAAAAGAACGGAAAAATAATCTGACCACACATAGAAAACATTTTTAAGTCCACGCTAATTCTTTCTAGGATTATACTATTCCAAATATTTGTATTATAAACAATATAGGAAATGACTGATCAGAAAATAGTTTAGTATGTGGTTCAGTGAAAAACATTGTTGCGAATTAAATATTTCACACTATGACTATTAGAACAATATGGAGTCTTATTGGCTGCCAAAAAAAAAATTAATACAAAAAAGATCTCATTACTGTGTATTTATTGAGTATATATGGTTAACATAAACTATTTAAAAGATTATATACCTAAGTGACAAGGTTCTTCAAATTTAACATGTGCTAAATGGAAGAAAAAAAATTATTCTTGTGATACGTACGATTATCATTATACAATACTCTCTTGAATATTATTACAGGCACATCACTGTGATTTAATACTTTTAACTGTTTTGTTCCATAAATAAACTAACTGCAAATATGTATGTTGATGGTTAGTAATACTACGCAATTTGGTCAATGAAATTTAATTGTCAATACAAATCAATTCAAAAATACTATCTAATTCTAATATATCATATGATGGACGCACAATAATTATAAAACAGGCCGGGAAAAAATTAGAAATAATAAAAACTATGCGAAAAAAAGAAAGAAATACCACAAAAAGTTATTTAATTCGAAAAAAAATCGTATATCGGTCTATTCGGTACACATATCGCGACATGACTAAGCATTTAAAAATAGTAAACATCGCCGATTATACATATTACACATATTTTATAATTGTTTATTGTATGTGACCGCGTCGCGCGCGTATATTTCGTATCTTCTCGTACATTAAGTATATGTATATAATATTCTATATATCTACATATATGTATATAAAGAGTAAGACACACCACGGTTGATTGTGTAGTCACCGAAAGTGAAGTAAACATGATATAGTCTGTCAGCAAAATTTGTTGTATCGAAAAGAATTGACGATAAAATGTACAGAAATAAAAATACTCCAGTCAATTTAGTTTGGTATAGTTTCGATTATAATTTAATAGCAGCTAATTGTACTTGCAATTAGAACAGAAGAAACCGGATTCGATCGCACTCTTAAGCAAAATTAAATTAAAAAAAAAAAAAAACATTTTCAAGCTTTAAAATTAGACAGTTGGCAGTATTTAGCTTAAGTAAAGTAAAGTCTGATGGGAGTAACCAACACATCAATAGTGCACTAAGGTAATTGCCACTATATTATGATAGGAAATGTTGGAAGTATATTCTAAACAAATGTACAGACCTTACAAACTTTTTTTTTGGAATCACATCGCAAAAATGTTAGAATTTTCTCTCTACTCCCTGTTAAAACGCTTTTCAATGATAATGAGAGATGATTTTTTTTTATGGAACAACGCATCAGACAGTGGAATTATTGTTATCGGTACACATTGGCAACAAAAACAAACAAATCGATCGGACAAAAAAATTATACTTAGGCGCAAAATTAGCAGATGATCTTCAAAAACGAAGGCTCAAAAAGATAATGACTTAATTCTAATAATTTAAAAAAAAAGAATTCTACATAATTTTTTACTAAAACTGCATTTGCTGAGTGGAAAAATCATCCATTGATAAAATATCAAGGTTAAAATTTAGCAATTTAACTAAATTTTAACCCTCCGTCAAATAGCAGTCACTCATATGACTATAGTCATAAAGAAATAGAATCTGGGGTCTATGATCTCTAATTTTTATATTTTCTTCTTTACACTTATGTAAATGTTCAATTATTCCTATGGTTAGTTATTTTCCACTTCTAAAAGACCTCTTAATTCAAAGCTGATATCTAAGATCCAGTAAACCCCGGTTTCATTTCAGAAATTGTTGGGCCCGGCGGAGGGTTAAATATTCTTCACCTATCTTATACAATAAGAATTTAAACATTTTCTTTACTGTTTATAACTTATTAGTAGTTTTTATTTTAAGAAAACCAAATGGGTATGCAACCACTATTAACGCTTCCATCGCTTAATACATCAGGTAAAATGGACAATTACAATGACGTGTATGTGATCTGCTTAAATTTACCGTGCCAAAAGTTAAGTGAATATTCCCTTGACCTAAATAGCCACCATTTTTCATTAAAACACGTTTACCATCAACGATTACATTTCCATTTCCATTTTTTTTTTTTAAATTATCAAAAACAATTCGGTAATTCCGAAATTAAATTACCAGGTATTGTTGTGCATTACAACCTTGATAACAAGATTATCATTTTCTAAGAATAAAATTTTTAATCAATTCAACGCATTTTATGAGATAATAAAGTTCAAACAAAACACGAGTTATAATTAGATTTTGGAATAATAAGAATACAACTTCAATAAAAGTATCTAAGGAGGTAACTTTGATAATAATTAAATATATATATACTTATATTTTAATTGTCTAACTACTATAGTCTAACTAAATTAGGATCTACCTATAGCAACTTTACATTGTATTTTTCAAAATAATCTTATCAATGAATACTCAAACAATGTCTACCTCCATTTTTTGAATATTTTCACCGCGTAGTTTCCGTCAAATAAAGAATGTTATTTGCTAAGAACATGTTTACGGGAATAACCCCGATTAACTCTATAAACCGTAACAGTGACTTTTTTGTTTGTTTGTTATGTCTTGGACAATGATGAGACTGTTTGCGTCACCCTTATTGGTTGTATTGTTTATACTAATATAAGAAAGATTTGTATTTTTAATGGAAAAACTAGTCGTCTTCGTTTAAGCACATAATTCGAATTTACAACTTTGATTAATTTTTTTTTAATTATGGTAACTTTACTATTAACAAATTTTTTCATCTAATGTCGTTTTCATTTCATCTACATGGTCTACCGAATTGGTGACTATCAAAATAGCGATTTATTCACCTTCACCACCACCAGCACCGAGTTGAAAAAGTGCGACCATTTTTTTTCAGTTGGGTATATGTTTGGTGGCTCGTACTCAGTGATATTTCTACACCGTATTGGGTGTAGTGTACTAAATATTTTTCGAAAGGTATGCTCGCGGTTTTTTTTTTTTTCATATTGACACCAGCTCGGAATTTTCATCTACACCGGCTACATCATGACGACATTTCACAATTTACACCGAGTAGATGAAATAAAAACGACATAAGAGAAAATAGAAACAATACGGTTTTTATCGGTTGTATTCTTTGAATTGTGTCGTTTAATTGTCCGACAATTCAATAACCTAATTATTTGTATATTACAAATGAATGAATTGAATTTCATCCTTTTCTCATTAGGTTAGCATAAGTTTCCAAACTGGTGACAGTTCAGTTCTACTATATGCTGTTTCAAACCATTTAACTACATGACATCCAACAATTACTATTAGTTCAGAAACTGCCTGTGGTTCAGCGAATCTTTTATAGTTAAGTACGAGTGTTTTTATCAGTATTTATTTATTTACTCACCCTCGTTTACTCCCATATCCATTAGTTGAAGATCTTCATCATTCAAAATTGAATTAATAAATCCATCGGTTGTATGATTTAATTCAGTTGTTGCATTCTGAAATAAAACAAAAACAATCAATCGGTGTGGGATTGAATACTTAATTTAATTGCAATGATTTTTGTCCGATATAAGAAAATAAGAGTATTTCAGTACATAGGAAAACTGAGCTGGAATAAAACATATTTTTTAAGTTCTGTGATTTGAATCATGTTTATATAAGCCGCTTAGAAGTATAAGTACCAAAAATGTATTTTGGGTTTGTACTTTCATTTTGAATTTTGATTGTACATTTCTATATATATATATCTGTTTGTCTGGGAATTCTAGATTTTTAACATAATCGACTGTATGTAATTGGATGTTGCAAAGAATTTTATTTTTCTCTTTTGTATCTTCAAAATGTACCAAAATTAGTAATAAATATGTGAACTTATACAGGATGTTCTACGTTGACGCCAAAAAAGTACAACAATTATGCAGAGACTACTGTCAGCTTTCACCTTTAGTCTTCACGATAGAATGAGCTAAATTTTAAAAACAAAGTTGCTCAGCTTACTGTGTATTTAGCCTTAATTAAAACTAGGGATTTAGGCTTTTTTGCCATTTTATAGTTTCGATAATTCTTCTAGTCTAACAGTGTATAATTTATCGGACTACATTAATTCTAGCTCAGTGATGCTGTTGAGTCATTTATTAGACATGAGCACATTAAAAATACTTACAGAATAGTACATCATATCAGGATCCATTTTATAACCAGTTGCACCAGCATCAGCTTCGTGGCTTGCGTTTGTTATATGCATACTTGATGAAACGGCCGTGCCCAAATTCGGACCATAATGTGGCTGTGATGCTCCTAACTCAGCCAACGAAGCATTGTGCAATACGGCATGCGAATGGGGATGAGTAAACTGTCCATGCTGTGGTATGGGTCCAGTGCTCTAAATTTTTTATAGAAAATACAAATAAAATTAGAAAAAATAATTACACAAAAAAAAAAAATTATAATAATTTACCTGATACGAGTAATGAGAAGGATAGTGAGGATACGATGAAACATCACCGACACCCATACCGACACCCATGCCAGGAATTGGATTAAATAAATGTGCAATGTCTTGTAATCGTTGTTCCATCGAAACGGCACGACTAAGTGGCACCCGTGACTAAAATAATAAAAACAAATCTATTAATTGAGCCGTGAAAAATTAACATAATTAGGTAAAAAATAATAACAAAAAAAAAAAAAAATCGCAAAAAAAGATGAGTTCTTTAATTAAAAAAAAAATCAATCATTTGCGGTCATTGTTCATTTATAAGGTCAAATTAGTAGCTTAACTAACTACATTGATTAAAAATGTTTAAGAGACATCTGCTTTAATTTCATTACATGCTCATCCAGTACTAGTTGAAGACAAGTCAAAAAAACATTTTTCACACGATAATAGATTTGCCATCAATTTATATAAAATCTATTATGGTGTGCAAAAATTTTGACGAAAAATAGGGCAGTTAGCTGTCTATAAATTTTTTTTAGAATGATCATAAATAACGCCTCATGTTGGGCGTCATTATTAAGCAATTCAGTTATTCACAAAACTCAGAGAAAGGAATGTTACAAATGTGCAGTATTACAAAATTTCTAAAAAGATGTGCGTCATTTTGACATTTTTGTTGGCTACAAATTTTTTATTACGGGCGATGAAGTGAAGAGCAAAGTGGTTCCTGGAAACAGATGTTTCTATGGCCTTCAAAAGCTCTTCAAAATGCTAGGCAGAGACCTAAAGTGTAAATTGTACCGGCAGCTAGTGAGACCAATTGTTACATATGGATCGGAAGCGTGGTGAATGACAAAGAACAACGAATTATTTCTAAACATGTTTGAAAAAAAATTACTGCGTACTATTTTTGGACCAGTGCGTGATACCGTAGAGTGGTGTAGGGGATATGATTACGAACTGTACATATAGCCTGTACAACGGACCGGACATAATTCGTTTCATGAAAGTTAGTCGACTGAGATGGTTGGAGCATGTGCAACGGATTGGGGGAATACTGTATATCGTATAGGCTGCTAAGGACAAATCCAAAAATTAGGAGTGGTTGAAGGCCCAGACTCAGATGGAAGGATGCCACAAACAGAGATTTGAATGCGATCCAAGTACGAAACTGGCAGTTGTTGGCATTGAATAGGTTCCGTTGGAGAAATATGCTACGGGTGACCAACACTGACCATCGGTTGTAGTACCAGGATAAGTAAGTAACTTTTTTTTAATTTAAAATGTTTACACAAATGGATTTTTTTATTGTTGTTTTAATTGATTCCCCCTAATTATTTGCTTCCACACAAAAAAATATAATGGAAGCTTTTTTGTTAGCTTTGAATTATCAAAAATTAGCCGAATAAATATTACTCCTAGTTGTCAATATTTTGGTTTTGTTTTCGCGATGACGACTAATCTAATATAGCTACATACATATGTAGGGTTTTCTATAGTTGAATTGAATTTAATAAATATCTGATTGGCTTCCGACACTTTACATGATTTTTAGTATCATTAGATATTGTTATTGTTACAGGAAATGAAATAGCCTCAATTTAAAGTTCCTTGAGAAAAACAATTATTTTACTCAATTTTATATAAGTACATTGCATATAATGATAATGAAATATTATACCCAATAGTTTTCGCGATTTTCCTAGTGATTTTCTTTAATAAGACCAAAATCAAAATAAAGTCCAATTTACATTTATTAAAAAAAAAAAAAAAAAATTAAAAATAATTAAAATCCTCGCGCTATTAATATTCATTGGCAAATTATTTATCTTATCTTCAGACATATGTCAAATATGAAGAATGAAAAAAAAAAAAAACACACGCTAAGTAGCAATGTTTTTCTTTAAATTAACTACCGTCAGCTATAAGTTCCTCTTTGTCAATAATTACTTTAACACAAGCACATAGATCTAAATTAAACTCATTAAAGATATAATATACAATTTTATAAACATAAGTAATTATTGCATTTTTTATACTTATAATTTGTAATGAGAACAAGTTTTTTTTTTTATTTAAATTATTTAAGATTGTTACATTACCTCACACATAATAAAACAGATCTAATGCAGATATTGGAAAGACGTTTTTTTTTTAATAAATTAATTGTTTTAGTTAGAAGTACATACAGTAGGTCACAAAAGAGACTCAAAGTTAGTTGTTTTCTTTTTATACTTTTTCTGCTTGAACTGTGTGTTTATATCCGTACGATGTTAATCAAAGAGTATTATAACTTTGGTACGAAGTTGGAAATATGGAAATATTATTCATCGTAGAAAAAAAAATTGTCTTTCTCGTGAAATTCTAAGTCGAAATATGGTCAAGCTGAAGCTAGAAAGCTGAAATTATTGATAGTTTATTATGTATTCCTAGAGTAAGATCTCTATTTGTTTTTTGGACCAAATCGGAGAAGATATAAGGGAGGCTGTGGTACAGTGTACACCGAATTTTAATATAAACCATTTATTTACTTGAAAGATAGTCGAAATGTAAAAAAAATGAATATGACAACAATTATAGAGAGTACAGTTCATTCACAAAAGAAAAAGCTCCACAACCTACCGTTATGGCGCTGCAATAAATTTCATGTCATTTGTAGGATTTTTACTTATTTACTCGAAAAATATTTGGATTACGGAAAAAATAAATATGACAAAAATTATAGAGAATAAAATAATGAAGATTCCATTAATAGACCAAAAAGTTCTACCATCTACCGTTATGGCACTGCAATCAATTTCATGTCATTTCTAGAGTTTTTAATCATTTGTATTGTAATTTACTCAATATATATGTGTATTTGTTCTGCAAACAAAATAGAAACGGAAAAAGTCGTAGTAGTACTCATACGGGTATATTAGAATTGGTGTAGCCAATTATTCCTTCTTTACTGATTTTAGCTAGAAGTTTTTCAGAAAATGTAAATGTATACGAATACTTTTGTGGGCCTCTGTATACATAGAATATTTTATTAGGTATATTATATAAGAGCAGAGTATTTTAACAAGTGTATTTTTTTTTAAATACTTAATATCGAGTAATTTAACTGCCACCAACATTTCTAATTATTAAGTATTTTTAATTATTTTAAACAATATGCAAATATAAAAATTAAAATACTTATTATGAGACGTTCCCATATAATGGTGAATACGTGTGTTATGTGCATTATTGATTTATTTATATATACATACAGTATCAGTATTTTTCATTAAGTAATTTAAACAAAAACAATACTATAATTAGTAGGTACTAATATAATAAGAGACTATTAAGAATTAGATATTATTTATAAAACATATTTTTCTCCATATATGTAAATTTCGATAATTCCTTTTATAATTTTAGTAATTTATGTAAAGTGTAAATTATGATTGATATACTTATGTACTTATATGTAAGTAGCATTATTCAAATTTTTTTTACTATTAAATTATTAATAATTTATAGGCACCATAGATGGCAACGGACACTAAGTTTTTACAAATAATGTAACCATTTCTTCCAGACATTATTTTTTAATGATCCAAATCTTAAATAATTTTTTTTAGTAAATAAATGAAGAAATAGTAAAATTTTTTATTTTTGGTAAAAATGATAGAACCAAAAAGTTCTGAAATTATTTTTAACTTCAATGTGGAAGCTAAATTCTTTGTTGTTCATATAAATAAATATGTCCTAATAAACAGATTCCTTAGGTTATAGATTTATATTACCCGCGAAGGATATTTGGATTGTTAATTTCAAAAGGAACATTTTTCAGGAATATTTTTCAACTTATATAATTTTTAAGGACATTTCTGTGGTGCAGGGTTGGCTCCACTTCAGAAGCTTAAAAAAAAGAAAATTTCCCTATTCAAATACTTAGCAGAATCGCTGAACCCTGAGGTTCAACTTAAAACACAAAATTGAGAGCTTTTTATGCGCCTAAAAGCCTTTCAAATTAGAATTCCCGATCTAAATCTCATTAATGACTTTTTATTTTTTATTTTTATTTTCAATAAAATTTAAGTGTATTTAGAACTTCCGAGTGAAAAAAAGCATTAATAAAATTTTTTAATTAAAATTCCCGAGAAATGAGACTTAAAATATTACTTAGTCTCCAGAATTTGAAATTATGACCCCACTGAAGGCCAATTAATAGTGCCATTGGTCCCAAATTAGTATACTTAAGTAAATACAATATTTAATTTGTATACACTTTTTTTTTTTTTTAATAAAATGAAATAAAATTTAGCAAATTCAAATAAAATTGATAGTGCGGTTGATCTCAATGTAATTATATACGTACGAGTAGTTTGTATTTGCATAGTTAGTTTGTTTTTACAAAATAATATATAATCAAAATATACAAATATTTGTATGTACAACATATATATACATATGTATGGTTGTGTATACATATATATATATATGACGCAAAATAATAGTTTAAAATTATTAGTTATGATTAAAATATTTGTATTCAAAGATTTTTCAATATAACCTAACTTGAACCGCCTACCGGCACGCAATGTACATTTGAGCGCGTGTAATTTACAAAAGGAAGCTTTAAATCAGCGACCTTGAAATCTAGATGTACAGTACATACGTGCCTATATGATTTATGCTGTTGTTTGTAATAATTATCTATTTATTAAAAAAATAAAAAAAAAAAAAAAACTATAAATAAAGTTAGAAACAAACAAAAAAAAAATCCAACAATTTTGGGTAGTCGCTGTATTGTAAAATCGCAAGAACTTCGTAAAGAAAATAATAGAACTAAACAAGGTTAGCAAATTGAAGGATTTTTTTTTCATTGAAGCCACAGAAAAATGTTTTCATTAATTTTAACATACCTACAATACATAAAAAATAATCCTAAATTACAACAAACGCACATATTTAACAATTTATTTAAAAACAAACATTAAACAAAACCGCACGGTAACCATAATAAACACATTAAATAGCAGTTAACAAAATTAAAATTAGTGTGCGTACTGTACTATATCATAGTCCAGACAAATACCTAAATATATTATAGTAGTTGGTTATGTGCATTGTATAAATATAACGTCTAAACATCACATTGTGGAAGGTCACTTCATATGGAATTGATACGTACACTCGTACAGTACCTAACTTTTTATATATGGCTAACAGAAGATTATAGAATTTTACTTAAGACTTGAGCAATTTGAAAATTACCGATGGATGGAAATGCTATATGGCTCTTCTAAGTATATGATAAAATTCAATATAATTACAATATAATTATAGAAAAAAAGTAAATAAATATATGAAAACTGTATGGTTTGAAATTAGCAATGTTTTTGATGTTTATTTTAATTGTATAGTTTCAACAATTAATGAGATTTATTTATAAATTGCTTGTAGAATTTTAGTAAGTTCTTGATTTTTTTTTGTTTTTTTTTTTTTTTTTTTAACATCAAACAATCAAGTTTCTAGACGGTTGATGAACATTGTAATAATTTAATTCATTTTCGATATGATTTTAGCAAATATTTTATTTATATGACAGCAAAAATTCGGCACACAAATGTGTTTCGATTCTTTTTTGGTTAGAAAGAATTGTTAAAAGTCGACAATGAAAATGATTGAAAAATGAAAGTAAGTGAAATTGCGTAAAAGAAATTAATATCATGTATGTAGTTGTAGAAAAACTCATTTTCGTCAAAATTGCAGATAGACAGTATTGAATATAAGCCCTCGACATGTAAATGTATAAGGAAAATCAAATAGTGAAATTATCCTTTTTTCCATTTTGGCTATCTGTTTGCTATTCATATTTTGTATAGAAAATTAAAAAACAAAATATTTTATGAATTTTCTGACTTTTTTGGCTATATTTTCTATTATTCTTCAAAGGGTTATCCGCCTTCATAGTTTTGCGCCCGATTTCGGTGCATCTATGGAGCTTGGACCACCGTTACTGAAATGTTAATATTAACAAATATTAGCGAAAATTAATAAAGATGTCTTTAATTTTTGTTGCTAAAGCTATTAACTTATAAAAGTCCCTTAAAGGAATAACTTTTTCGAAAAAAAAAATTAAATTTATAAAAACAAAAACGGTAGCAGATTTTTAAAATTTTTTTGGAAAGTACTTTTTGTTTGTTTAAATGAAATATTTTGGAAAATAATTTAAACTATCGAAAATTTCGTTTTTACTCAACTACAGCAAATGCTATTATACAACAGCAACAACAACAATTTGCATGTATTTTAAATTAAGTGAACAAATTAACAGAATAGCTTCTGCTTAAGACTTGAGAAGATACGCCATGCGCGGAGTTACTTAAATTAAATAAGGTTTAGTATGAGGAGTTTAAATGGTAATAGACGTATTTTCGATGAACCAACTCTATCGATGAGAACGAGATTTAATTGAAATTCACAACAATTATTTTTTTTCGTCTTATTTCGCCTTAAAATTTTTTTTTTCTGTTATCTATTTATCCATCTGTAGATGTAAATAGATAGGTATATGTATATGTATTTGTATTTATGCTCATAATATGCATAATTACTTTTCAAGTATAGTTTTTATTTGTACAATTTTTCAAAGGAACAAGATTGTATTTGTAGTTCTCGCCAAATAAGTCCAAACAAGTTGTTAACAAAAATTTATGCTAACAATCTTGAGTAGCAAAAAAAAATCGGAAATTTTTCATTTTCTGTACGTTTCAAATATTTTTTAAATAAAATAACAACAACAACAACAACAAAAAAACGACCAGCAAAAACAATCAATCTATTAAAAATATGACAATTCACCAATACAAATGTAAATTACTTTGGAATACGAAATACGAAGAAGAAAAAAAAAGTGTTGGAGAGCGGTCAATCATGATAAATGGTTTGTTTTTATCTATGCATATGCGAGCTCATAAATTTTATCTAACCAGTCTTTAGTACAGGTATTTATAGATACTAGTTGTGGTTGATGTATGCAGGTAGTTTGATAAGTTTAACAAAAATCAGTAATTGAAAATATCATTATGGAACAGAAATGATAGATCATCTTTTTATAAGGATACAGTATCCTTTTTCTTAACAAAAAAAAAAAAAAAGAATAAATTTTATGATTCACATACCTAGATGATTTATTTTAAAAATATAATGAATATGCAAAAAATAATAAAAACCAGAAGTTAAAATTAATGGGAAATGCCACTCATTTGAAAGATCAACAAAGGCCAAAGCCCTTCAAACATAATCATTTTTATAATTTATAACGAAATTTTGAGATATTTATAAGTTCCCATCGTAGATACATTATCGAAAATTGGAGTAGACCTATAGTAGTTTTGTAACAATTTTCGAAGATACTCTTCCCTAAATCCAAGCCATAAGTTTGGTAAATTTATTTCTAGGATTCTGCCGTTGACACCTTTTTATATTGAATAGTATTTAAGTGCTTACTACATCTTTAATTGTCGATTATTCTTGCAACGCTTCATCTTTAAACAATAGTAAAACTAGGACCCAGCGGCACATTTATCGGTGTCACCAAGTGCCTTTTGCGAAATGTGAAAACACATGATTTGTTTTGTGCAGAACAATTTCATCTAAAAAAAATGAAGTCTCCACTGTCCACTCTAGCTGGCGGCCTGAGACAAATAAAATTAACTGATATGGCATATAGGACTGTTTTTTCTTTAGATATGTTGTAGCATGTTATATAATGATTGTAGTACACTGTCAAAATTCATTGTTGTAACATAATTATTGAAATTTAAAAGTGACAAAAATAATAATCATAAAAAAGAAGTAATTTTTTTAACTAAATATGAGAAAAAACAAGCAACGGAGTGGGGTCAATTTTCGGGAATTAAATTTTCTTGGAAATAGTGTAGAGCTACATTTTTAGTACGTTTTATAATTTTAATTTACTTTTAACTGAGATTGATAAATTTCCTCAAAATTTTTTATTTTAAATATGACATTTTTTTCAATTTTTCATTTTCTGAAAATATGATAAAAATGCATGAAAATTACATTAAAAGTGGATATTGTGGAACCTATGAACACCTATGGTTTAAATTATAACGATTATTATAAGACCGCCAGATTCTCCACCTCCCTCTCATAAATCATACTTAATTTACTTCCAACTTAGTAAACAGGAAAAATTTTTCTATTTATGATTGTCCGAATAATGATTATAGACGAACGGAAGGTCAGACGGAAATTTGTATTTCGACTTACATTTTCACAACAAACCCAAATGAAACCAAACCAGTAAAGAAGTAAAAATTGGCTACGCCGATTATAATATACCCGTATGAGTACTTGTTTATTATTTACAAC